>QGMK01000460.1:0-24403 GCA_007825345.1 Lachnellula suecica
CAGAAACCAAAAGGCGAAAAACACAACTCACACTGGTACCCTCAACGGCATCTTCTTCTCCCCCGTCAGCACATCCACCATAACCTTAACGCCCTTCACCGGATCTCCCGGTTGATTGCCATCTCCTCACTATCAGCAAACCTCCTGCCTATCCCCAGACAAGATGGAAGGGGAAACATACCAACTCCACCAATCATCCCCTCAACCTGCGCTTTCAAATCCTCATAATCGGCGATTTTAGGCACGTACACCTTCAAATTTCCCGGACTCCCAACCTTCGTCCTGAAATGCCCGATATCAAACGTGGTTACCTGGATACCCAAACTCGCCGTCTCTAAAGCTAGGGTTTGTGCGTATGCTTCTTCGCGTCAGAAAATCCCCTCCCTACCCAAAGAACGGGGAAGGAAGTGGGATGAGATACCTGTCAAGCCATGTTTGGAGATAGCGTACGGACTAGCGCACGGCTGGCTATACCACGAAAAAATACTCGACGTAAACGCGACCTTGCCCGCGCGGCGGGACCGGAAGTGCGGGAGCAGGGCACGGGTTACGTTTATAGGACCGAAGAGATTTGTTGCCAGTTGAGTCTGCAGTTCTTCTTGTCTTTTCGCCCGTCAGACCATTTTACTTCATCCACATCAAAGAGAGAAAAAAAGCATACGTAGTCTCCTCAACACCCCCAAGCGCCACGAACCCCGCGTTGTTAATCAGCACGTCGATATGCCCGTACACACTGACCGCCTTCTGCATCTGGGCGTCTATCTCAGCCTGCGGCGCCGTGACGTCTAGCTGGAGCACAGAGGCGCCTGCGTCTGCGAGGGAGGCTAGCCGTGCCGGGTCGCGGCTGGTGGCGATGGCTTTGTCGCCGCGGCTGAGGATCTCGGTGATGAATTGCGCGCCGAAGCCGGAGGAGCAGCCGGTTACTAGCCATACTAGGGGTGCCATGATTGGTGAAATGTGTTTGCGAAATTGCTGAGCTAGTATAATTTATACATTGATTGTAGATGCATTTCAAGAAGTGATAAGAAAGAGCGATAGGGCGGTAAAGTATATGTAGATGATTGAGTGCTTAGTGCTATATATAACGCTGGTTCTGACAGGCTCGCACTCGCGAGTTGCGGCGTATGTTTGGGTGTTTGGTAACATCGTTTTTTATTGGAGGCCCTTGTATGAGATGTGATGAGACGCGATCTGTGAAGTCCAACTGCTTACGCACAACACAGCATTTGATGACAAGTCTTTTGAGGAGCATCGAGGCAACTCGGAGTTCCTCGTTTCGGCCGAATGTATGGAGACAAAAAGAAAAGACAACTCAGATGTACATGATGCGACCGGCTTTGTTGTAGCTGACAGCCGTTTGGGAGAACTGAGATCCCGGCCGTGCCTTACAAAGGAATGAGAAATTGAGATGTTCTTGAAATGAAGGCCTAGCTTCTGAGTGGCGGGTTATACGTAAATATAAGCATAGTTTCTACTTACCCTTAGATTCTGGCGGGCGAATTGTCAAGTCGGCAGATGTAAAATGAGATCCTTGAATGAGAGCTTTGGACTCGTATGACTGAGCTCACGTAATCCTGACCTAACAGATGTTCCGTATTGTAAGGAGGCATTGCTCACGTGACACACCGTTTTCGTCAATTCGAATGCAGTCAGCTTACGGTTCCCCAGAGGGGAGCATCTCCCGATTGTCCAATCCGCGCTTCCGCCGTTTCTCTGTTTCACGGTGTCAGGCCCGATATCACAGATTTTGATTGTGGCTGGCCTGCAGAGTGTGTACGCCAACTGCTATAGGGCTTTGTACGACATGGGATGGCCCTGGCGTCCGTGAAAGCTACTTCACACCCTTAAAACGCATGAGATTCTTCGAGGAATATCTCTGTTGGCAGGCCCGAATGTTATGTGGCCGAGGATAGCGGCCCCCAAAGCAACAAACGAAAGTGATGAGATAATTGGTTCGGACGCGTTTGTAGTAGAGATGACTTTGTGCGACATGCTCGAGGCCATACGCCGGTCGCTGACTCCTAGGAAGTCGTGCAATAAACATTGCAGGTCTAAGGCTCACAAACGCCAAGTAGTATGTTGGATGAGGGCTGCTGGATGGATGGCTGCATGCTTCCAGCCGCCGCTCGCAGAAACCTGCCAAATCATTTGCAAATGGAAACAGACGCATATATGAAACTCATATATCTTCGAGCCCTGCAGCATGTATGCGTCCTAGCCTTTCCATGACGAGACATCCCCAGCTTGGTTTCTATTTCCGTCTCCTCACTCACAAGCTAGAGAAAGTAAAATGATTCCCGCGCCACGGGAGAAGACACTGGATTGAGAGTGAAAGCTGAGTAAGGAAAGACATGTCAGAGATTACAATTAGACGAGAGTCTCGGGGTTCAACTCTGATGGCTGGGAGACCCACCGCAGAGCCGCGGCGAAGGATCAATGGACAACATCAGACCAACAAACGACAGCGGCACAGGACGAATTTGCAGCCAGCACCTCGCACATCGATGTCTTAAAAGGGAAAGTCACACGGTGAGATTACATAAAGGACTGACCTGGGTGCTCGTTACGCGCGTTTCGAGCAGATTTGAAGTATGAATGGAATGTTGGAGATAGAAGTAAGTACCTTACTCAGAGTGGTAAATGCAGCATTCCAGTCCGCCACCAGCCGGCTATTAGTAAGAACGGAGACTTTAGATTGTCTCTGGAAGCAGAGGCACAAGCAGACCTCGAAGGCGGCATCTTTCGACGGGCCTCGTGGTTCGGGGATACGACAGTTTGCTCTCGAAAGCCCGAGCCGATGGCTTGATATGTAAGCAACAGTAATAAGGCACCTGATTAGTAGGAGCCAAGCTCCCGCCATAGGCCAATTAAAGGGGAGGCGGGGGATTATAACACAGCACGGCCGCGAAGTCGCCGGTGGATAAATATGTTAATAAGCACCGCCAGTGGAGGAGTTACGAGTTCGAATTTACGAGCCGGTGAGCGAGCGTATTATTCCCGTGTTTTGAGCTGCACACGAAGAGAAGACAAGAGGACTTTCGGAAGCTGCGGACCATCGATAAATAGTCACGTGGTTTCCCAAATTTGAGGCAAGCACTCGGACGAGCATCATCGTATCGCATATCAGAGGGTACTCACCCCCCAGAACTCGCTCCAGTTCCAGCTATCGCCGCGGGACTTGGATTTGACAATTATGCAGTCAATTGCGCCTGCGCCAATGCCGCAGAGCATGCAGAATCAGGTACTTACCCCTCCCCCCTCTCCGTCCAGTTCCAGTAGCATTTGTTCCTCGAGCTCCCAAGTCCGCGCAACGCACCTCCAACGCACCCCATCAGCCGGCGGCAGCTTCGCGTTGTAATCCGTTTCGAGTTGTCTACCACCCAGATCCAAGCTTGTCTCCTGCCTTACCTCATCTGCACACTGCAAGACGCGAGACATAAACTCGGCTTCAAGCTCAAGCTGACTCACTCGCGCAGGACATGAGCGCAGACAATGGTAGAGCTGCCTCCACTCCCCATCCCACTCGCCCTCAAGCCCCCTCGAGCTATACGAGTAGTAGTCACTGCTACTAATCCAGCCTCCCCCTCACCTTGTGTACCTGCTGACATGGGCTGCCCGCTGCAGACTTAAGAGCCCAGCTCGCAGCTGTCATTAGTACCCAACAACACGCTCCTCATGGCTACAACGAAGTGCCGGCATCGAGCAGCGCAAGTCCCCACGACCACAATATCGACCCGGCCATTGGCGGCCCCGGATCAGGAGGAATGATGAGTACGGCCGGAGACAGCGGCGGCGATGATATGGGCGATGGCCGCAAGGGCGGAAAGCGCGAGCTCTCGCAGTCGAAGCGCGCTGCGCAAAATCGAGCTGCTCAGGTACGTGTTGCGGGCGTGGTATTTGCGGTTTTCCTTCCCATCAATTGTCGCATTCGCATGAAGGTTCCTGAAGGTCCTCTAGTGGTCGCTTCTCGTTAAAGTTCCTGATGGTCTTCTTGCTTTGTCAATTCTCATGTCATCCACCGCACGACTCGAGGCTTACGTAACCTTTCTAACTTTCTTTCTCTGCAGCGCGCCTTTCGACAGCGCAAGGAAGGATATATTAAGAAGCTCGAGGAGCAGGTGCGCGAGATGCACGCGCTGGAGGAGAACTACAAGGGCATCCAGTCCGAGAACTACTCGTTGCGCGAGTACATCATCCACCTGCAGTCGCGCCTCATCGAGTCGCAAGGCGAGTATCCGCAACCACCACCCAACGTCGACCTGCGCCATCCTCACGCCCGCCCGCAACACGAACATATGGACCATCCTTCCCGCCACGAAGGAGCACCCGTTGCGCCCATGTCGTCGTCGATGGGTCAGTTGAATGCCTCTGCTGCCCGCAATCTGGCGGCTGCTGGGCTGAACTCGGGCAAGCATGTGGCACCAGAGGAGCACGGGGGCTACGAACATAAGAGGTATAAAGACAGTGCCGCAGAGGAAGCTGCTGACGAAGAGATCATCCGGTCTCAGCTGCAAGCCAGTGCTGACGGTCTCCCGACTTCAATGTCCATGTAAAATTGTTCATGGTATTTCACATTGGCGTTGGGGGTGGCACTATTACTTTAGGTTATGGAATTGGCGTTAGATGAACTTCATATTAAACTACAGGGCGAGTGATGCATCAATCACAGCGGAGCATTGGCGTTAGAGTATCGATTTTTGTTTCTAAAAGTAGCGGCTAGACTTGTGTATGACTTCGTTCACGCTGCAATCCATTTTCCTTTCAACGCCCTGGTGGCCCAAAGAACCAGTGACCTCGCCCTTGATATTACCACTTATGAATAGGCGTTTCCAAGATCATGCTCCTGGACACAGTTAGTAGACGACACTGAGAATGTTCCAGCTCAATTGGGACATTGCTCTGCCCCAAGAAATCGAACATTATGAACTTGTTTTGGAGCCGACCGACTTCGAACGCTTAGACGGGATAGTAATCACATACCTTTAAATAATCCGCCCCTTTCTCCATATACTCCTCCCTTGTGATAGCGGCCGTCTTCCACGCACTGCCGCCCGCCCACTTGGCCGCGCCCTTCCAAGCATCCAGCACGGGGTCCCTCGCTCTTCTAATCACGAGCGGCGACCCAGCGGGCAACTGCGCTCGCAGCCCATCCCTCAGGCGCTCATCGAAGTTCTGAAACATCGAGCTGCCGCCCGTCAAAAAGACGTCCTTCAGGAAGTCGCTCTGGCCGCCCACCCCACTCAGGCGATGCGTCAGTATATCCGCCGCGATCTCCACGATTCCCGCCTGGTCCAGCCCCGCGATAGCCGGCTGGAAGATGACTTCCGGCACGCGGATGCGCTCGACGTTCAGGTGCAGCTGGTGCGCCTCTTGTTGGCTCTTGAGGTCAAACGGCCGCGGCCGCGCAGGAACGCATGGAGCAGACTCTTAGTCCAGTCCGTCTGCGCGTCCAGCGTGTGCTGGTCCGTGAACTCGGGGTCGTACTTCAGCAGGTCGCCCTCGAGCGTCTTGAGGCTGGCGCCCAGGTCCTCCTCCTCTTCGTCGTCGCTGCCCTCGCCTGTTGCGATCTGCCGGTACACGCCCCAGTCGTCGTCGTTCTGGCCAAAGTTGTCGTCGTCGTTGCCGCGCCGCCGCTTCTTGGTGGGCGCGTCGGAGGCTAGGTTGGCGATGCTCTTCATGCGGATTTGGCTGGCTAGTGACTTGCGATTTCCCAGGTCGGCCTTGAGGCGCTCGCGGTCTTTCATTTTTTGGACAAGGTCCGTTCGTGCGTTTCGGCGGTCTTGGAGCCAGCCCTCGAGGTCATTTTCGCGCCTCTCGTCGTCAAGTCGTTGCTCCTCAGCAATTCTAGCCTTTTCCCTCTCCTTTTCGGCCTTTGCCCGTGCTCGAGCTTCATTATTAGCTTTCATGAGCTTTTGGACTCGCTTTTGCTTGAGCTTGGCTTCGTCCCCTGCCAATTCCTCATCTGGTATGTCAATGAGACTGTAATCTGGAAGTTCGACCTCCTCCTCGATTTCTGGGCCGCCGACATCCTTCGTTCGGGCTTTGCGGATGGATTTGTC
Source organism: Lachnellula suecica (assembly GCA_007825345.1). Taxonomy (NCBI): domain Eukaryota; kingdom Fungi; phylum Ascomycota; class Leotiomycetes; order Helotiales; family Lachnaceae; genus Lachnellula; species Lachnellula suecica. The sequence goes on from QGMK01000460.1 coordinate 6,060, forward strand.
CATCTCCTTGATCTTCCGCTCGAGAGCAGCCTCATCTTTGATCTCATCGTCTTCATCTAGAATCCGCTTGATCTCCTTCTTGGTCTGCGCCTCTAAGATTCTCCGCTGTAGGTCCCGGAAATACTCCAGCTCGGTCTCTTTGCGGATCAGCTTGTCCAACCGCATCTTTGCTGCTTGCTCTTGTAACCGTCTCCCGCTTTCCTTTTTCCTTTCTGCTATCCGAGCAAGCTCTTCTTCGCTCTTCTGAATTATTATTTCTTCTGTGAAGGGGAATTGTATTACGCGATCGCGGTCTTCGAGTCCAGTCCAGTCAAGATACTTGCTTAACTCTTGATCGTAGTCTTGTGATAGATAGCAATGATCTTGGACCATAAATTCCGTTTGGGAGGAGTTGAGTTTGCCGGGAAATGTTGGGTATTTTAGACGGATGAGCTTGAGAAGATATTCGGCACTTTGGGACCCGCCCCAATTTAATCGTGTAGCTTGAGTTAACAAAGCTTTTGAGTTTAACACTGGGATCAGATGTGTAGAGCTGTGAGATGAAGAAACCACGATTCCAGTTTTGCCCTTGTTGTAGTCGTAGGAGAATAGGGAGTCGATCCCGTATGCGACAGAGGGCGCAGAGTAACATTCGAAAATGATTTCTGTCATTGCTACATCCAGAAGTTAGTAAGTGCCCCAGAATCGTAAGAAAGGAACCATACATTTCCGCGAATAGGGCAAGTTAGCCACAGCCTCCGTCATGACTATAGGCATATCCACGCCCCCATTGGAGCCATCTACGCCCAACTTGATAAACACATAATCCAATATCGACTCCATAACATCCCAATTACTAACGATCCCGCTCCCGGCCTCGAAGGCATTTCGCATGTGTCCTCGAGCCGTCGTATCAGCATAGACATCCTGCCCAACAAAGGAATACGTCTTGCCCAGCTTGCGGTCCCTGTATTTCGAGAAGATGGGCGTGAGGTTCAATCGCGGCGCATCTTCGAACGACCAGCCGGCTCGCGTCGCTGATGATCCTGTTCATGGTATGTGAGTTAGGAGCTTTGAAGATGTTGGAGGGATGGACGTACCGTTGTCTATCACAATTGCAGCTCGTCCGGACCCGCGCGACACTGCTTTTCGGTAGCCATCGGACTTGGGCTCGATGAACTTCTCGAAGCGCGTTTCTCGTGGTGCGTAGGTAATTGGTGGTGGGAGGGAGCTTTCTGATTCTGCGCCGGGGAGCTTGGGGGGTCAAGGGGCTGAGGGTGCCATTTTTCGTGGGTGTGCGCGGGGTTGATCTCAGGAGGTTAGGTCATTGTTGGCGTTGGAGGATGAGGGGATTTAGATGTTGGGTAAACGGGATCGATAGTTGTGTGGAATAAGCAGCGCGCAGCCGATTGCGCGCGGTTTTGTGGTTGTCGATTCACGGTTTCGGGCGAGGCTGCGAGGTTTCGGTGATCTTGACGAGGCTGGTGCAAGAGGAGCAGCAAATACTTTGGAACCTATTGGGGAGCATTCACATGCAATGATATGTTTTAAGAAACATTATTGATATCATTGATCATCTCTGCATTGTCTAGAGTCTCATTTCCCGGATTCATAACTTCCTATCCTGTCCCGTGCTTCTCTACAACCTGCCATCCATCATGAAGGATCCTTGAGACTGTCCGTTGCTATAAATGAATTAGTATTATTAGGCTTCTAGACTTTCAAATGAAGATCTTACCTTCCAGGTGAAACAGAACATTAGACTGGTAGTTCTTGAACATCTGGGCAACCAGCTCCACGTTCATATTTTGGATGTTGATATCCTGCATATGATGTTAGCTACGCCGATGAACGGGCAAAATTCAAATGGAAACTACTTGCCTGAAGATTCTTGTTCAGAAGCATGATGGCTTCATTGAGTTTTTCCTATTGAATCATTAGATGTGGAGATGTGGCATGGCGATGTTATATTGACGGCATTGCATACCACGTTTGTGATGATACGCGACAACAGCAGATTCTGCTGGTGCTCATGAGGACTTTCCTATTCAATTATTAGCGACAGTAAAATAATTACAACGACCGAGTCTCCTTACCATCTTTGTTTCTTTTGGACTTTGTGACGGAGAAGTTATCGCGCATCGACGCGTCGAGGAGGAGGGGAAGCGGCTACACTCGCCAAAGCCAATCAAATCATCTCCAAGGGAGCTCCGTCTGCAACTTGAGCTACACCTCCACAACCCATTCTCTCACCAACAACAAAACACTCTCGATCCTTCCTTCATATTGCACCCTCAAACTCACACAGACCATGGCTCCTGCAACCCCCGAATCCGATGCCCACCAGCAACTCATCGACAAGCTTGACGTGCATTCCATCCCTCGGCCCTTCCGAAATACACACTGGAAGCCCAACCAGCGCCGCAACAAGAACATAAAGACCATCCTCGGCGACGCCGTGCGAAAAGAAGCATCCGTAATGGCAACCCAAGACAACAGCGGCGCTGCAACTCCACTCCCAGACGAATCAAACACTTCTACAGACGGCGACATGACTCCCGCCGTTTCCACCACCAGCTCTACCCTCCAGCCCAACCTCGCGCAAGCATCGCGGAACCTGTCGAAGCTGGTTCTGGAGCGCAATATGAGGTCTAACGGCTTCTCAACGGCGCCGAATGCTACGTATACGAATATCGAGTCTGCTCCGTCGTTGGCACATACGAAGCATTACTGTGATATCACTGGATTGCCCGCTCCGTACACCGATCCGAAGACGAGGCTGAGGTATCATAATAAGGAGATCTTTGGGGTTATTAGGTCGCTGGGGCAAGGGGTGGCAGAGCAGTATTTAGAGGCGCGTGGAGCTCATACGGTGCTGAAGTGAAGGGTGATACGAAGACTTTCTCACGACAATAGAGGATACATACAGACAGCACATTTGCACATGAAGCGTCTCTTGTGGTACATACCAGAGGGAAAAGAGTGGAATAGAGCACTGAGAGATGGTCTCCGTTCTGGAGCTGCTGTTCAATGTCGCAGTTCGAGTGGCACTTTTGGCAGAGCAAGCAAGAGGATGAAGAACTCATCAATAATTTCAAAATTCTTGGACGGATTTGATGACCAGTTCTAGCATGTCAGACCGACAAAGTCAAGCTCATTCCACCCACTACTTGCCTTTCAGCAAGCAGTTCAAGAAGACGCTCCGGCTTAATCGCGATCACAGATTTCAATATCTGCCTGAAGATGACGGGGTACCGAGAAAATATAGAAGAATAAACTCAGTTACCAGAACAAATGCTCTGATCGTCACGGCAATAATTCCCTCAAGTCAAAGAACGGACGGGTTTTGATCAAGCTCCTGTGACGCTTTGTGAAACATCCACTTGTGCTAGCTCTGGAAACAAACTTCAATAAGCAAGGAAACCCCCTTCTCATCACAATGAAAGAAAGACCATCTATTTACCGGGTGTATACTTGGTGTTTTGTTGTTGCAGCACATTGATTGTGCGCATATCTTGATCAGAAGAAAGAAAGAAGTTTTTAGCTCGAGTCGCGAAATCCGTCGGTGGCGCGTGCGCGTGTCCCCAATTTTTGGTGCAACAAGCCAGCTCTCCTTATCGCATCTCGGCCTCGAAAGCGCAACACGAGCACCTCGAATCCCCTTCTCTCCCTCATAATTCACTTTGTGGGAAAAAGTCAAGATGCCTACCATGTGGTTGTCAGATTCGCAAAGTAAGCCCTTCCACACCTCTCGAATGCCCCTCCGGCAACAGGAAGCTCCTCGAGAGCCGTTTGCGCCGGAGGATATGGGTTGGGCCATTGGATTATTTGGGAGTTTTGTGGCTAATGGGTGGGCTGTACAGAGATCGGAGTAGCGTTCTGCTCAGGTGGTATGTATGCGGGCGTGTTGTGTGCTCCGGCGCAGGAAGGCTGGCGCTGACTTGTTTGCAGGCGGGTTCTTCTTAATAGGAGGCGTGCTACTGTTCTTTGATAGAGCCATGTAAGTTTCCTCCCCATCTATATTTAACCTCCTACTAATCTCTATATTTGTAGGCTTGCAATGGGCAATGTGCGTCCTTTCATCCCTTCCAAACCAACAGCTACCAGCTAACCCTCCCGAGATCCTCTTCCTCATCGGCCTCACAATAATAATCGGCCCTCAAAAAACACTGCTCTTCTTCGCACGCCGCCAAAAACTCAAGGGCACGGCGGCTTTCTTCGGCGGGCTGGTGCTGATCCTGATGAAGTGGGCGCTGGTGGGCTTTCTCGTCGAGCTGTACGGGATTTTCATCCTGTTTGGGGATTTCCTGGGGACGATTGCGGGGTTTGCACGGAATGTGCCGGTGGTTGGGCCGTGGATTGGGGCGCTGGTTGATAGAGCTGGGGTTGCGACTAGGTCGTCCGAGCTGCCGGTGTAGGAGTTGATGTGCTTAGGGGGATCGGGTGTGAATAAGGGATTGCTTCCTGTGAATGATGGTTTGGAGGATTGGGAGATACCTGGGGTGCAGAGTGTATTATATGAATTGGGATTGCTGGGCGTTGGGGTTTAGAGGCGGGACGTCAAGTAGAGCTGTTGCTCCTTGCCCGACTGGAGCTATGTAAGAAGAGACGCGTTCTCGGGAAAGCCATTTCAAAATGTGTATTGCCTTGTTCCTGAGTCTGATGTTGGCGTTCAACTCCTTGAAATGCCACTGCTTGCTTTTGTTTCTCACCAATACTTCGACCTATACCAATTTCAGGTCGATAAGTCTTATGGGATTGAAGCAACTTGAAAGTTAGTTCAGACATCTCTGAGATCTCAACCTCGGGAAGAAAAATCGTAGCTAGTGTGGGTCTTTGGCATAATTCTTGAGAAAGGTCATATATTCGTTCCCTATGCAAAGCTCGCCTCCCCTGCCCGTTTGCTTCTGCAAGGCTATCCACATTCCACAGAAACCCGCACCGTCCGTTATCATAAAGACACTATTCTAGTATCTGCCCTACGAATGCCAAAGAAGGTTCCCAGTACAAGTATGCACATCTTGCCTCCCAAGTTCTCCATATTTCTCCCTCTCCGTTACCCCGCTCTAGTAGCCAGTGCTAATGAGATAATCTGCCAACTGCTCGACGGTTTGTGCGGAGTTCCCTGCAATCATGCCTTCGGAGTAGTGGGCGATGAGGATAGCTTGTGTGGTCTTCACAATAACGACACCTTCTCTGCCCTGGTGGATGTCAGTTTTTGATCACGACGTGGAGTTTCTGTTGGAAATTTGAAGAGCAAGATATCCGGACTAACCTTCCTGGCATACAGACTTCGATCCTCCGCCTTTGTCAGAACGTATCTCTCGCCCGCGATGTGAATTCCATCAGCATACAACTTGTCGGGCTTGCCGCTCAAACCGGTGATGGCCTCCTGGATCTCAGTCGGTGAGATCTATCTTCCAATCAGTATAGGTCATTCGCAGGGCATGGCTCTAAGGCAAACCCCTAGAGCCTCTTGATGTACGGTGTGTGTTCTAAGAAGGAGCCTTTTGGTGTGAAACGTACGGTGAAGCCGGGGCTGGCAGCCCAAACACTGTCGCCCTTCGCGCTGTAGATTGCTCCCTTATCAACATGGCCACTGCCTATTAAGCTGTACACCCATCAGTCCCATTCCATTTCTTATTATAGAGCCTCGTATTTTGGTTGGGATCGTACCTAGAGTCGACGTATGCTAGAATCTAGAGTCAGCTTTGAGCGAGGAGGGGTAATCCGCGCAGAGTTTCACCTACCTTGCCAAGACATCTTGAGGAGGGTGTATGCAACTAACTTCTAAGAAAGGATTGCAGATTGTAGACGAGAATAGTGCGGAACGGAAATGTTTGAATCAACGAGATGGCTGATGGTCGAAGGGTTGGTTGTGATGAGGTGCGATGCTGTCGCGCCTAAGAACTTTGTATGTACAGTACTTCGCTTATTCTGACACCCCATTAAGCGCTGCTCCTCTCATCAGTACTCTTGTAAGACCTTCAAGTGTTAAGTTCCCTATGCATTTTCCTCTCTAACTAACGGCCGGCTATCAAATGCCTACTGTCCCAGAGCAACCTCCTGCTGTATGAGAATACCCCGAAACTCATGGGTCCATGTCATGTGGATAATGTACCCAAGTCACGTTATGACAACCTTCGAGACCGGATGTCAGTTCAGCTTTGCCTTTGGCATTTATCCTCCTGTACAATGCTCCAGCTGCCTCATATAAGATTATACTTTCATCTCCCTTTGATATGGTTAATTTCGAAGTCCAGATACGGTTTCTTTGAAAGTTGACAGTGATTGACTGAGTATACCTAACTCTCAAAGAAACCCCTCTTTGCATATTCAAGATCAAAACAAGAGTTGAGTGGAAAACGGGCTCGACAACAGTCATCAAAGTCCCTTGAACTCAAGACTCTGTTGAAACCTTCAGCATAGCGAAGGCGGTGTATAAACAGTGTAGATCATACCTATAAGATTATTCAGTAGGAAGCACATCATACAGTAAGATCTGCTTCCAGAAGCTCCATTTTTAGATAGGTCTGGCTCAACATGGGGCCTCACCTGACCCTGGCGTACTGTCACGTCTTTCCTCTTGTTACAGATTTTCTGAAACCGGCCGTTGAAGATTGCTCTCTTGGGATCACAAAATCAGACGATGAAATGCGGCTGATTGCCAAAATGTACTGAAATCCGAAGACGCGGACTCTAGCATCAGATATAGGGCATACACAATATACTACACAGAAACGTGTAGATTTTGAGCCATACTTCTAAAGTTCTACCTCTTTCTATCATGAAGCCAAGATCAGAATCGGTTTCTGCTCTTTGAATGTGTTTGTCTTAGCAAGCCTCAAGAGTCTGTTCCCTCCTGATTGTGGTCTCCCCTATGCCGTTGGAGCATTCGGTCTCGAAGCATCGGTGAAGAGTTCCTGAATCGTGTCCGGCTGTTCGCCTAAAGCGGCAAATAGAGGCTTGCAGCACCTCCATGTTTCACTTTATCGCGTACGATATTGTAGGATCGGCGGTTGGGATCGGGACGAGAAACCCGCCACGATTAACGACAAACAACTCTCCCCGCAACTTCAACTCAGCATCACATACCTATCAAGATGCGCAGTCGTTATGCAACGTGGATGACACTTCAGTCCCGACAGATTCGCCTTCTTCTGCAGACCTTCGACAACAATAATTTTGGCTGTTCTCATCACAGATGAAGTGGCCTGGAGCCCCTGTAATTGGATCCGCAGTAAGATTAATGCGGGCTGCTTCATCCTAGTCTGATACGCACAAGACCATGGATAGGCTTTCACAACCTTCCTCCACTTCCAGAACGCGCCGCGAATCCCTCTCTTCCCTTGTCGAAGTTCACCGCGTCTCCACAGACTTCTGATTGCCATCCTGGCGGGCGATCAGCCTGCCGCCTGTGGCCAAATTTCATCCCATCAACCTCAAACGGCCGTTGGTTGCAGGGCTGAGGGTTGAAGATAAGTTCATTTCCTTCGTGGACCTTCTCTTTTCGTAGATTTTCTCAACTACTCATTCTTTCTTCTTTCTTTACAATCATCAATTTTGGGTCTCCAGGTGAACCTGTCCACTCTTTTAACGGTCACATATATTTCATCTGTTTAATAAGCATAAGCTTCGAGGCGGAGCGTTTCAAACCTTACACCACTGTCATGCTAGAGGCGAAAGTCTTACGACCACCAATCAGACAACAAACCAAACTTCCCGAGCAAAGCCGATAATGGTTACGAGCTCTCGATTTCACTTTGCGAGGGGAGTGAGGGGCCGAGACGCGGATTTCCCTCGTGCGCCAGTGCGTGTAACAGATGGTGCACAGGCCAAGCCCATGGATGTAAACACCTCGAGAAAATTCGACTTTGGCCAGCAGGCAAGGGGACGTCTTCCAGAAAGACCCAGTACTTCTGCTGGACCTTCTGCCAACTCCTTACGGCAAGAAGAAGGAGAGAGCAAGGGAACTCAGGACGATCTACATTTTAACCCTCTTAAGGCACATGGGAAAGGAACAATCTTCTATGATTTCCCCCTCCCAGGATCACTTCCTTCACCAGTCCATACTCCAAGATCGTCGCCACCGCCACGAACATCCTCATTAGCAAATCATCGACCCTATACTCCTGATTCGGGAGAATCAATGGCAGCGAGCACGCCTATTCAGTCGATGGAGATTGGAATGGCTTTGGGAAGCCCATCTCATCAGCCCATAGGTTGGCAAGCACAGAATCAATTTCCAGCAATTACACCAAGTCTTTCTCCTGACACAATGGACGGTTCTGTGGATGGGCATGTTGCGCCTAGCAAGCCTAAAGCTAGCAAGTGGAAAATCTTGGGAGGCATCTTCGGCGGCAGAAAGCATAGTGCAAGTCATCCAGCACCATTTTACCAATTGCAACCCGAGGGAACACCGCAGCCGACGGCCACAGAAACAAACGATTTCAACTTTGGAGAACCTATGACGGATGAGAGGCGTCCTAAATCGCGTAGTCGTGGGAGGACTCTTTCGGAGCGGAGGACTAAAAAGAACAAGCCGGACATGAAAAGGTCGAATACCGCTCCTCTCCAATTTGATTTCCAAGAAAACGCCTCACAACGGACAGCTACTCCAGAAATCACAATCGAAGGTGGTCCTTTCATAGATAGTTATGGTCAATCTGGTCAAAACGGGAAACCGTACAATGGCCAGATGCTAAATGTCGATATCCCCTCGATCCAACTGGAGCGTTACAGTGTTATGTTCGGGAGCGTTCTTCAAGGAAGGTCTACAAACACGTCTTCGTCATTACTGGCGCGACGGCAGGCAACGCTTGATAGACTCAAGACTGTCAATGAAGCCCTTGCTTCGAAGGTTAGCCTTCATGTCCATTGGGCTCCCTTCAATGACTACCGGTTCTAACGGCCGCAACAGGAAGAAGAACTGAAGACTAAGGAGAGACTTTTAAGGCCCCGTAGAGCAACATCACCGCAGCCGACTAAAAGCCCGGCTTTTTCTCTCTTCCCTAATACGCCTTCCCGATTAGCGGTCCGTGAAGCGTCGCCGGCTGGGCTTCGCAAATCTCCGCTTCAGCGATCGAATACCTCGCCCGCAGCCCTATCTCCTTCTCGGCCCTCCTTCCCATCGGGGCCAGATGATGGGAAACATGCCATTCACATATCGCCTCCCACTAATCTTATAGGGCCATCATATCCGCAATATAAAGCCCCCTCAAACGCAAGCAAAGCTGCGAAAAAGAACGATTCGCCTCCATCTCCAAATTCCCTAGATATATCACCTCTAGAGCAGCAAGATCCACGAGACTGGTCAATAGATCATTCGCAACTGATTCTCGACTCGCCAGTAAGCGATATGGAGGTTGAGACAGAAGACGTTTATGATACCACGCCTTTACGGATGAGAGCGCAAGATGTAACTCATGTTCCCATGAAGCCAAAGCTTGTGGAACCATTGTGGCAAATGGTCAACGCACCTCAAGAGAGGTTAGCACCAACAACGTTTTCGTCCATTGCAGGTTCCACTTCGGGTTCAGATCATTCGAACTCAGACTCAACGAACTCCACCTCTGCATCCAGTATATCGGCGACATCCGCTCCTCAGAGTGCGTCTTCAAACCACAAACCCATAATTATTAGCTCTCCGCCTCCACCCAAAACACGTAAAGGGAGTTTCACAGCCCCGCAGACACGGCAAAGACGCAATCCCTCGGAAGCATCCAACGCTTCCATTGCCTCCAGCAACTTTTCCGTTTCCGGAACTGCTGCCAACAATGAAGACGAGAAAGAAGCTCGCTTGAAAACAGCCGCAGACGTCTCCATCGCTCGGCAGATTTCGGTCTCTCGCCAGCAGAGACAGTTATTAATTCCAATAAACACCAAAACATCCAGCAACAGCAGTTTAAATAAGTTCAACCAGACTTCTCCTAACCCGCTGAGTGCCACTCTTGGTATGAATAGAGCCGCCAGTCCCCTCAGCGCCGTGGCTGTCGCTGCTGCCGAAGAGCGAGGCCGTGAAGGAAGAGGCAATCGAGTTGGAAGTCCGTTAGTGGAAAAGAAGGAAATGAAGTTTGAGCGACTGGTTGAAGGCGTGAAACCCAGCACACCGACTTTAGTCGTTGTACCTGGGCCCGGCAATAATGATACCGTCAGAGCTTGGGGAGGTTCCACAACAATGCAGGGTGGACCCGTTGGACTCGCAGAGAGGAGGAGAGGAAGTGGCAATACGATGGGCGAGATCAGAGTTGGATTGGCAGTTGGCCCGCATTTACAAGCACATCATGCGAAGGACTTGCAGAATCGCAATAGTGAAATGGTTTTAGTGGAGCGGATCAGCGTTTCTTCAACCTAGAGACCCAATATATGGGATATAGGGCGAGCCTTTGGACGAGTTCACTTTGTTCATACGTACTCTGGCAGTATATGAGGTTTTACAGGTGGCGTTGAAAATCGGTTGGCTATGCTCTGAAATACCCACAATCCGGCGAGATTAGTGGTGGGAATGTCTGGCGTATAGTGGATGATACCAAAAGAATGAATTATACCCGTTTCACTCATTCTGATCACGTTGCAACAGCTCAAAAGCGTTACCGCACAAAATGGGGAAGGTGTGCATGAGTCACGTGGCTCTCTGATTAGGCTAACGTTTATGGTCCCCGGATTGATTCAAGAGTCTTTTCTACAACTTAATCTTGGCCTTTTCTTCTTCGAACATCCAGCAATTTACACGCGTTTGCTCGAAGCAACCTGAACGAGGCCTGGACTTCATGCAGTGTGGCCAGGCAAGGGCGAATGTCGGCATGAACTCATAGCGCCCGGATGTTCCCAACCAGAATTTGGCGATGGAATATCACCGAACCACATATGTATTCAAACGTGATGCCTATCCAATTGTGAGTGTTTGTGTTTGTCTCACTAGAGGAAACTTGCTGATCTTACGCGTTGGTTCCATTTTGCCAGCAACTCAATTATATCTTTCCTTGAAACACCTTGCTTGTCCCCGACTTCCACTACCGATATATGGTATGCCGCCGTCGTGAATATCAAGCTAGAATGCTGCTTTAAATCCTGCCGCAGGAACTGCCTGCACGTGTGGGGGATATTTTTTTTGTTTCGTGGCCTCACAAGACGCGGCGACTTTCAGCAATAGGTAGCTCAGCTTCGTTCTGGAAGGATCGCGACAAGCCTCCTCAAACATGAGCCCGATATATTCCTGACGCCGTTTTAGTGTACGCTCAAACAGGACTGTTCAATGAACATACCTGTCAAAGGTCATCGCATGTCAGGAAGCTTGGACTTCGCGCCTGAACCACCGGCATATTTCTTGGCTCCTCCAGATGAATATTTGGAATCGACCTTGAATAGCTTTTAGAGATGTCTTTCCAGCGGAGCTTTTGTCTGCATGCTAGTTTCCGCTTGGGATATTATTCGTTGCAGAGTAGAGTGACTTGTACCAGTCCAGCCAGTGTTGGAGCTCGTCAACAAATTTGAATTTCCAAGTCGTGATCTTTCAAGTTGAGGCAAAAAATATGTACTCTTCGTAGCTCTTGCACCTATAATATCTTCAATGCTCGGCTGTCGTGTATATATCAATTCAAGTCGTACAAATGGCGCCAAGCTGGCGCCAGAGTCCGGTTGCTCATGACATATGCAGGTTCCCGATGACAAGAAACCCTGAACCCTGAAATTCGTCAACGACCAACAAAGCTTCCCAGATCCTATAAATGGGGTCGTCCCCAGTTGTTCCTTCGTAGGGGGTTCTGAGCAGTAATTTCATTTTGCCGTCTTTTTGCCGAGTGGTATTGACAACTTCAGATCCTCGTTATTGGAAGTGCCAATATGCTCAAACCTTTCTTGGGACAAACTTTTGGCCGAACAGTCCGAAATAGCTTCACTTACTTCATTCTGCCCTCGTTCTTCGTCCGCCTGGATTTGGTGATAGATTCAAACTTCAATACTTTGCTTTCTATTATTGATCTCTGTTTGATTTCATGGTTATGTCCCTACCTCAATTCAGCTCAAACGTTGAATCTCAAGGAAGGAATTGATATGTCCGTCATTAGTTATTTCTCTCTAGGAACACTTGCATATACAGGTCCCTGCTAAATAGTGCCCCTATCTCCTATGAGCTCTGGCAAACTCTACGGCCCAGGCTGTAGACTTGACGTTTTGTGCCTCAAGTGTAGGCGGCACTTCAACTGTTGGACGTTGCCTCACCTCTTCTGCTTATCACAGATTAGGCGCCCGGTTATCCCGGGGGCTTATGGGCCGGAGAGCCTCAAGTAAGGCACACCGAAAACTGACCGAAATTGAGAGGGCGCGGGAAGCGGTGAGGGAAAAAGAAGCGGCACCCAAGAAGCAGACAAATCTTGTTGAGGCGCATTTGCGAGACATAATTTTGCGCATTTGAGTGCCGGTTAAATTACTCCGGACCAGCATCCAAACGCCACCGAACGTCGCCAATATCCTGGCCAGTTGTATGAGTTTCCAGTACACCCAATATTCCCACAGCCTCAAGAACGAAGATGCGCAGCCTGATGCCCGCGCAAATACGCGTAGGCACCAGTGCAGCAAGTAAGGCATTGAGCCTCATGGTTCGCCCCGCTCAGCAGAAAATGGCAATGGATACTTCATCAATCCCACGGGTTTGAGTCCGCAATCTCCTTTTATGGAACGTTTCCCAAGCGGATCATATTTTGCCGACTTGGACTGAACAAATACTTCGGGCTGATATCTCAATCAGTGCATCGCTGTCTGACGCCCCCAAATCCCGAGATCCTTTTCGGCACAGACATGGCGCAGATTAATAGTAGCACTTTCGCCCAGGGAGCGTTGGAGAATAAAATCCCACGCTATCCTCGGGGGAATTGCGTGCCAATTCCATTCTCAGCCGGGACCAATACGCCATCTTTCTCATATTCGAGCATGCCAAAATCGAAGGCTAGCCCCAGGTCCAGAAGCCTTTCAATTCCTGTCAATCTATATCGAACGCCAAGTCCAGGTCCAGGCAACATTGGCCCTGCTCTATCCAAAGATTTTGATTCGAGTTATGTATTTGGGTCTACAGGACAATCGAAGGCTGGAGAAAGATCCACAGACCAGAACCTCGCAATACGTCCTCGTTACTTGCAAACTTGGGACGCGTAATCAAGCCCGCTTCCCAACTACTCCCTTCATTTCACTGTTAATAAGATGTTAGCTCATCTGCATATGCAAGCACACCCTCCTCGCCCGGGCTAAGTCGACCACAGACTCCGAAATCTCCTCTACCGGTATATACGACAAATCCAAGCCAGTGAGTGCTCCCAAATCATCCGAGATATTTTACGTATTGAACAAATACGTTGCAGAGAGGAAGCAGTGGTGCAGGGTACAGCGAAAGAGTATGATGCAAACACAACGAGCGATCACACAGCATCTCTTTTAACATCTAGCGCACTACCGGAAATCAAATACGATGCGCAAGAAGATGATCAAAGCGATGTGGACTATTCCACCGAAGAAGACGATGTATGCAGCCACCTGGAAGTTGACGAGGCGTGCGGCAACAGGGTGTGGATAGACGACGTTGAGGGATTTGAAAGGAGGGTATTGAGAGCCGTTGGATATGACCTCAAAATTGCGGCTTTATTAATACCTCAGCTGTATAATACACTTCGGCAGGAGAGATCCTCCTCTGTTGGTTCATGGAGTGCCAATTTTAGGAGTCATGCTGGCTACTCGAGCTCTTCTTCTCAGAGCAATTCCTCCTCACGGCAAACTTCTGGAGGGGCTCCTGGCGGCCATAGCCGAAAAAGACCATCCTCTCAAGATACGCCAGGTTCCTATCGCAAAAGTGGAGAAGAGGAAGACGAAAACGACGAGGGAGGCGGAGAGAGTAACCCTAAAAAAGCTCGATTGAACGGTATTGAAGGCCGCTTTGCGTGTCCATTTTATAAGTGGAAGCCAGAAAAGTACAACGCACTTCACAACGCGGAGGAGGTCGGAAACCACAGGTATAAAACATGCCAGGGGCCAGGGTTCACTTCAATGAGTCGCTTAAAGTAAGATCTAATATTTCCATGGGATGGATGTTGATTTTTGAAGGCTAACGAGTACAGGGAGCATATGTTCCGAGTACATGTCAATGTTCAATGCAGAAAATGTTGCCAGGGTATTTTCAGGAACTGCTCTTGACCGAGCCGAAGCTCTTGAAGCCCACCAAAGCTCATCTGAGGAATGCCACTTAAATCCGCAACGGGAATTTCTAAGAGAAGGTATCAGTCAGTCGGAGCGGGCAGGTATAGAGCAGGTAATCAAGAACGTCAATCCAGCGGGGGGTCGCGGAACGAAGCCCAAAACAAACGTAGAAAAGTGGTACGGTATTTACGAAGTTCTGTTCCCAAACCAACCAAAACCCGATATGCCTTGTAAGTCGTTCTGTATGCGCCAAAGGTAGATAAACTGAAATCCATAGGGTATGATCTAGTATCGCCATCATCGCCAGAAGCGTTTAACACCAACTTGGCCGATTTTATGGGTTTCTACATCACTACTACAACAAAAGCACTCGCCGAGCAAGATAAAGTACCCTATGGTATTGTTGTCGATAATCAAACGAATGACTTCTTTCAGGAGATTTCTCGTAATGCTTTTCTCTTGTGGTATACAAAAGAATTTCTACGGCGTGGAAAGCCACCTAACTCATCCCAAATTCCTCCTTGTCTCAACGATGACCACAACTCGGTCCCAGTGGTTGATTACAATCAGGCTTCGGTGTCTGCCTCTGCCTTGAGCTTACTACCAACATATCCAACCCCGCGACATGAAGCTGATCAGGTGATGAGCGCCAAACGGGCGGGCAAGCAGAGATCTACCTCTTTACCAGAGCATGTCGATGATCAGGTACCTCAATATATGCAAGCAGACGGCAATTATTCTATGAGGGTTTCTGACACTCTATTTGATGGGCCCGATACCTTAGGAGGGCCAGGGCCTACTCCTATGGCCAGCTTCAACGGCTTCTCGTACCCCGGCTCAGCCCCGGGAGGCTTCTATCTCCCCGAATTTCAAGCCTACCGTTCGGGCCGTGACACTCAAAGGAACGTTTGCAACGTACCAGAGATGGCAACACAAAATGTTGGATATCGATCGGATGCCTCGGCTCTTACGACCCCTCTTTCGGAGAATCTATACTGTCAATCAATTGCTCGCGAAAACCCCACTTTCCAGTATACAAACGGGAATTCGCAGCCGAATGGCCTACAGTTTCAAAGCAATAGTTTCCATAATAGCTATCCATCAAGACAGATAGTGGCAGCCAACAACAACAAAGTCATGGCTACACATGATCCACAAGAACAAGTCAACGCTCAACGCCCAAACAAAGGCAGCTATGCTTTTACACAAGAAAACATAAATGGCCTACCGCATGTACGTAAATCTTCGAGGCACCTCATTTCTTGTAGGATAAACCCTATCGAGGGACTGGAGGCTTGGCCTAACAACAGAACATCCCCACCTCCCAATTTATCAAGTCAACTTCCACCAGAGCAGCACTAATTCTGAGACTTGTAGTGGGCAAATAGTTCAATGAGGGGTACCCGAGGTTCTTATTAGTCGCTCTCTATGCCTTTCTGCCTGCAACAGACGCGGCAGTCGGAGGCCCACTTCAGCTTTCCCATGGAAGTGCTAGTCGAGGAATAACTTCCAGAGCTCACGAATCTGTTCCACCTTTACGAGTAACCTTCGATCTTGGTCAGAGAAACAAATAACAGATTCGACCAGGGACTCCCCTACCCCAACCTTGCCTAGTGTGCCCTTTTACGGAAAGTCAAGACTACATAATGATCCACACCCACCTCAAGTTTCTTAAATCTATCCTTGGCCCGGCGATTTACAGCCAAAAGAAGTGGCATGCCCCAGTTCGAAAGCAGCAATGAGACTTAAAATGCTCGCATACATGCCCATGACAGCAGTGGCGGCCGACCCCGTGAAGAACAAGACGCATATGAGCTTCAGCCACCACTGCCTTTTCAAGCCTCTCTTCCACCTGCTAAGATTTCTCCATGTGTCAAAACGATGGCCTGTGTTGGTGACTGGATCGAATGTTTCGGAACGATGAATGGCATCTTGTTGAAGCTTTAGACCAAAGTAGAGCAGCGGAGGGAAAGTATAACTGAACTGAAGGATACACACGGCGGCAACCAGTCCTGCAGTGTAGCTAATCTGGGGCACCGCGGAAGCCACGATAAACGCAATCGACCAATAGCCAGGGACCATAAGGAACTACACAATCTTGCCTCGTTTTGAAGCGAGCTGCGGGCCCCCAAATTCCAAGATCAGGTTGTTGTAAATGACCTTCAGTGCGATGTTACCACACATGATTGAGTATACGACTCCGCCTATCATGTTGAGAACGTTGGTCACGGTCTGCCAATTGTAGGTTGAAAGACCTTGGTTCGCTGGATTGTACACGTATTGCCCTTACTCGGAGTATAGTGCAAGTCCAAATGTAACATAGGACACAATAACAAAAGCCTCCATGATGTATACTGCTTTCACAAAATCGAGCGGCGCTTCATTTCAGCCATGAATTCAACGTAAAGCATAGTGCGGCCTACAAAGTGCCAGCCGGATCAGGTGTATTTAAGAGAATGGTGGCGAAACATACAATACGCATACACCATCTGCATTGCAGGATTAAGTTGATTGATGAACTTGGTCCCTTCAGGAGTGCAGCTAGAGTGGACGACCGGGCCTTTTGGGGTGCCGAAAGTACCCAGGGCCGCAGCGTAATTTGGATCGCTTCGGCCCGCAATAACCATTACTGTGATCATGACGAATATATTGATCCATATGTTAAAGTGTCTGAACTACCCTTAGGTTTCGAAGTTCGGATCTGACCTCCTATCATGCCGACCAAAGGGAATATGAGGCAACACACAGAGAAGCAGAGCTTGAACTTACTCATCTGAGAAAGCGCCATACCGTTAGATAGAATGACAACAGAAACATTAAACAGAAGCTGGATGCTCTGCAAAATGTTGACCACGTGACGAGGCCAAACGCCATAGATTCTGAAAGCCAGATCGCTATAATTTCTCATGGGGTATTTAGCCACTCTGCTATAGGTTTTCTCCGATGTTGAGATTTTTACTTCCGTAGGTGGGCCTCAATGACAATAGAAAACTTTGATTCTCATCTAAGCCGAGGATCTTGCAAATATACTCATACTTATGGACACAATTCAGTACGTACTCTCAGGTGGGTTGAGGGAACAGCTCCGATTTTCATTTTCTTATCTGGCAAAATATCGTCTCAGCTTATCCGTTGTGGTTGGCATGTATCGACCGAAGTTATGCAACTGCAAGGTTATTACGAAGAGGTGCAGCTGTGTTAAGCTTGATTCATCATCATTGCTTGTGCCGTTTACCGAGTTTTACCTTACTCACCGAATCCGAAGTGCGGGAAATAGCGTCGCGGACTCATATGATCGCCCAATGGTCAAGCTCTGTTGCCATTGGCTAGCTTTGAAAATTGGGGGATTAAGAAGATTAAAACTTCGTAAAAGCAAGGTTGTAAACCAGGGTTACCTGCATTCGTTATCACTGTTTGGGGTCTGGACGACACACTATTTAGCCAATGGCACTCACAGTCTTGTACATATTTTAGTGTAATCGATTTATGCGAGATACTTTTTTTGGAAAATTAATTGATCGCATCCTAAAGCAATAGAATTATTTATGTGAAAGATACTCATCGCTCAATAACAGCTCCTCTAACGCCATAATGCCAATCCAAGAGACTAACAGATGATCATACTTTCAATACCCCTCTTCCCACCAACAATGAATGAAACTTACATGAGAATCCGAAAACTTATGGAGGTATTAATTAACACTTTTGTAAGTATTCGTACGTGAATCAGGTGATTCAGTAGATAAGATTAGATTAGATGCTTACTACGTCACAGCTTCGTGTTCCTTGGCAGGGGGCAGAAACTTGAAATAACATTCGCCTCGACGAATTAACAAAATGTTAAAGGACCAGGGAGAAGACTTTTTGTTACCATTCCGATAAGCACTACCACGATGTCCGAGAAACCAGAAGAGGCTGGCGTGAGCCACCAGCAAAAAGTAATCTCCGAAGTCAACGATCGCCTCAAAGAAGCCGAAGAAGCGGGACAAGCCGCTATAGATGCCCGAAAGCGTGCAGACGAGACCGAAGATCCGGAAGAGAAGAAGCAGGCGCTAGAGGAGGCAGCGAAGCAGGAAAAATTCGCCAAGAGTAGTCTCAAAATTGCACAAAGGCTGCAAAGTGGTGTTTGGCAAGGAGGAGCTGCCGGGGCAGGCATAGGGGCTGGAGCAGGGCTGGGCTTAGGG
>QGMK01000461.1:0-24383 GCA_007825345.1 Lachnellula suecica
AAATAAATAATATTAAAAGCGTTTTATTAAATTTTAATATTTTTTTTTATATTTAATATAAAAGCAACTTTTTTTTAGCTTTTTTACTACGAAAATCCCAACTTTCTTTTCTTTTATTATTATTTAAATTCTTTATATTTCCTCTCTTTTATTGCTTTTATACTAGCCTTCCTGCCACACGATTTGTAGCAAGCAATAGCGAGGAGGGGAAATTTAAAACGCTGAAAAAAACTACAACGAGCTTACGTTTCGAAGGGTAGTGAATATTTGAAGTAGGTTAGTCAAGATATATGGCAGAGAAAAGCACAGGCTTAACTTACGGCAATCAAAGAGACGTATTTGTGCAAAAAGTCCATGTAAGTGGTATCTCCAGTACCGTCCAGCATCCTAGCATCTTCAGCAAAACTGAGATCAACCAGTCTGTGCCCAATTTGGTTAGTGTTTCTATGCCCAGTCGAGTTTTGGGGGAATGATGAAAGAAGGACGCACATGTCGAAAATCAGGTGGTCCATGGTCTTGAAGCTAGTTGAACCTAGTCATCACTGTCTCACTCAGCGATCGAAGCTGATGCACTACCAACGACCGACTTCACCTTATCTATTGCATTCGGGCTTTACTTAGGAAATCATAACTCACCATATTCGCCTCCAAGGCCCATGATCCTCGTAATTTCTTGTCGTATTTAGATTGAAATCCCCATTGATTATGCCAAATTCATTGAATGGCCCTCTTCGATACTTTCCTTTATATACTTTCTCCGCCGCATCTACATTCGAGATACTGACTTCGGTAGGACCAGTACGAATTACATCGCTGTTGTACTGCCTGTGTAGGGCTTGCAGATTAGAGGCTGCGACACCCTTTCGGTATTCATTCGCCTGCCAAAGTTTCGAGAGAGCTGCCGCACGAGGACCTGGAAACTTTGAGAGAGGGGAGAAGTAGAGGCGGCGTACAAAAGTTAGCAGTATCCCCGTTGAAAGAAATGTCAGATTGAGTGTTGCAAAGCGTGTAGAAGCTGAGTAACTGATGTCGAAATCGTGATCAGGTACGCAAGAAGAAGTGTGTTGCCTCCAAAGTAACTGAGACCATAGATCAAAGTAGGCACTTCATGTAACGGCGAGAAATATACTTGTGCTACGATAGCAATCACTGCCGCTGTCAAATTTGCGTTGTCCATGTTTAACATGGGATGAGACTTTTGAGATTTGAGAGCTGAAATGTACAGCTCACATTGTGGAATATTAATGTATGTACATATTCAGCCGGATTTGAGCGTCAGAGGGGCCTTACTGAGCCTTCTGCAGCTGCAGAATACCCTGCAGCAATTAATATACAAGACCAACCCAGCCCTATTGTCTTGTGTAGGGTGCCATTTGTGCAACCACCAGATCCCCTGTATATGAGGGGTCCTGTGATTACAAATCGGAACTGCCCGTCGCGCAGCACTCAGAGCATGCCCTTGGGACAGATAACAAGTGGAAGGTTTGAAGGCGACTGTAGATCATGGCTCAGAATTCCTAGAAACCGACTTCCTGCTTCGCTGGGGATGATGGCCGACGGCCGTTCAGCTGGGTAATACAGACCAGAAGATCCACTAATTGCCCGTTATATAACAACAGCTCATCTACTAGATCATCGATCGGGTACTTCGTGCGCGGCGAGGAAGTATGTGGTCTCAGTTGGTAAAACACCAGCCCACAGGTGCAAGAAACAATAATTGTGAACTGGTACAAAACGATGGTATTTATGCTCAAAAATTATACCTGATGTATCCTAGGAACAGTATTACGGATTAAAACCAGGCAGACTTCTACTGGAGTCAAAGTCAAGATTGCTCCACAGATAACAAAAGCGGACAAGCCCCACTGAGGGGTACAGTCCTGCGCCTCAAGCACGAGGCCCTGCATAACAGAAGCATCAAACTCGCTGACATTAATGTCTCCGTGGTCTTGGTCCTCCATCGTCAGAGTCAAGTAGTTGTAGATGACAAGAGTGAACATCCCGCCAGGCTCGCAGCAAGGGAAAAGCAAGGTGAGGTCGAGTTCGTTGGTGAAGACCGTGTCCGTAGACAGAGGGGCTTTGGACTCCATTCCATGTTCGAGACACCAGGATTATTGACAGACTTGTATTGGTTATGTTCCCTGCAATCGCGGATTCGAATTGTGGTTGAAATGCCCGGCACCTCGCCGGCGCAATCTTCTCGCAGCGCCGTTAATCAATGGAGGATGGTAAGGTTTAGGTAGAGGCTCAGATTGTGCTTGGCAAGGAAAGAAAAAAGGAAAGAAGGGTGCAAGTAGTTACGCGAGAGCTTGATATGTACTTCGCAAGGGACTCAAGATGGCTTTTGTACTACTGTATAACGCCTCACTCGAGGTGCATCACCATGATATCTACGCGAAATGAGACTGCCAACTAATTTTCAACAAAACAACAAGCAGACCAGCCATGAATAGAAATGCTCGCTCAGTCTTCCGGCCATCGATTGTCGCTTGTAGAAAATCAAGAGAGCTATCCGTAGACGCAGGTGAGCCTGAAGGGGTGGATTAGGGGGAGTGCAGGATATTCTTCAGATAGATACTTAAAGGTGAAAGCGCTGGTCAGCAAACATTCCTTTGGGTATAGTATTGATATTAATCATGATGAAGATTTCAAACGTAAATAACGTGCAAGTTGCTAAATAGATGCTCTAAAAGGGGCCCGCTAAATTTGTGGTTGGCTTCAGCCTCATCCCGAGATTGCTGCGCCGCGTGTGCACACGCGAGGGATGCTCCATTCCTGACACCTCTTCCAGCCAGCGCCGGACGACATCCGAACGCAGAACAACATGAACCATGCCTGCGGAGTCTCGAGACATAGAATTCGCCCCTCTACGCGACTCCGATGTCGAGGATGCGGAGGACAATTTCCCTGGCGGTGACCCAGCGGGCGTGGATGGCGGGGCTCCCTCGAGAGCTGAACCGAGTCGCATTCGAGCCCTGTAGGTGGAATACGGTGAATATTTACTCGAACGATACTGATATCCTCCCAGGATTTGGGGTGCATGCTCTGCAATCGCTATATATACTACGAAACGATTGTTGATTAACCATGGATTCCGTAAGAGCTTCGAATACCCTACTACCAGAGCCTTGCTAACATGTCGCAGACTACCGTACGTCTATGCAATTCCTATCAACTCCTTCATTTCGAACTTCCCTCCTAACTAGATGTAGCACTTACGATTGCCTTCCGGTCTTTTGTGGTGTTGGCCGTGGGGTACATAATTGCCCTCCGAATGGGTTCCGAATCAGCGACTACAAATAAGCCAACGAAACTCTCAGGCATGCGGAGACCAAGCGGAAACGCCTTTCTGTGGAATAAGCATTGGATGGTGATGATACCTGCAGCGGTAGCAGCTGCGGCGTCGGTCCCAATGTTGCTAGAGGGCGTGCTGCATATGCCCAGTCTTCCAGTTCTGGTTATGCTTTTTGTGAGTTAAGCTTGAATTCTGCGGCTGGAAAGTTGCTGACTCCGTTGTAGCCTTTGATTTACGCATCGGAGTCTTTGGTGCTATCTCTTTGCTGTTCGCCATCACGGTCTCGGAAATGGTTTCCATGGGAGGCTATAGTTGCTGTGGGGGCGTCTGGCATAGTTCTTTACAACGAGTCTCGACTTATGGTTCCCGGCCTACTTTGGGGCGTGCTCGGTATTTTATCCATGGGACTAGCTCGAGGCTGCTTCATTATTGCGGCTGAAAGAACCGGCTCTGATCTTGCAGTTCAAGCAAAACTCAACGCCTATCATGGCTTTGTTGTTATGACACTGGTGTTTGGGCTAATATTCAGTGGTGTATCCGGATATTTTTTGGAGCATATCGAGTCAATTTATTCAACTTCTTACTCTACCATCGCGCTGATGGTAGTTAACTTTGCCTCGATCCTTGGCGCAAGCTTCTCTGGAACGAGTTTGTTGGCATATTCGCCAATATCATTTCAGGACCCTAAGGCGCGGTTCTCAAACATCCCTTTGCACCTCACAGAATTTGTTGCTTCCCTTTTCTCGAGCTTTGCTGTGTTAATGGCCTCTATCTACTCGAGTCCAGTGCCAGCAATCTCATGGATTCAAGTAGCGTCGTATTCGGTGGCATCTTGCGTATTGATCGGGGCAGGCGGGTTCCATTCCTATGTTGTTAGGGCCACAGATGCTTCGAAAAGGGTCTCAAAGCCACCCAGCGCTATTTTCAGCGGACTTTTACTACTGTTTCTGCTTCTCCTCTCCTCCGGCTTCGTCACTTTTCTGGCGTCCAGCTCAATCAGTTCCATTGGCCGGAGCCTACCTAGCACCTTCGACACATCATACAAGCCAGACACTAGGTTCGATATTGTTGTGAGCATGTACATGGAAGACCCCAGATTCGTGAAAAAGATGCTCGACTCCATCAAGACCACAGCCATGCTCAAAAGCTTGGAACCAAATATCATTCTCTACACCAAAGACAAAGATGCAGTCGTCTCAAAACTCAAGGAAGCCACCGGTGCCCACACGGTCAAAAAGCTCGACAACCTTGGCCGGGAAGGAGCGACATATCTCCAGCACATTGTCGACGAATGGGACAATCTGGCAGAACAAACGATGTTTATTCAAGCACACGCACACAATATGCGCGAGCTCATTCCGCGTATTAACGACTATCTAGTTCCCGAGACTGGCATGCTGAGTTTGGGCTTCACGGGCGTGCAATGCGCGTGCGACTCCTGCGGTGACCGCTGGGGCTGGGAGGATAAATACGGTGCTATTCCATCACTGTTTGAGAAGATATACAAAGACTCATGTGATCCGAACGCGCCGATTCTGCTCTCGTATAAGGGGCAGTTCGTGGCTAGCGCGAGGAGGATCAGGGGCATCAGCAAGAATATCTATGGTGGTCTGCTAAAGACGATAACCAGTAAAGATGGTTGGAGTCACAATAAGACGTATGTGGGCGATGCTGTAGACCGGCCAGATAATCCGTACTTTGGATTCACGGTGGAGAGGGTCTGGTCGTTGCTGATGCAGTGTGCCACCGATGGAGTGGTGGCGGCCAAGTGTCCGAGTCTGCTGAGTGGTAAAGGAAGAGGTGGGCATGTGGAAGACTGCCAGTGTCTGGATAGGTAATGGGATAGCATGGCGTTCGGGTGCATTGCCTGCGAAGGATGTATTTCTATGGAAAATCGTACTGCGGTAGGATCATACCCTTTACAGTCTCAAAATATTCTATTTATGCATAGTCCCTTTCAAAATGCTTTGCACTGCTTACACGTATCTCTATAATGGCAAATCACTCTTGGCTGGCTCTGTCTTCGCTTTTTCAGTTTCAAACGCCTTTCGCGTCAGTCAACAATTTTGGTGTAGTGTGCTGGTCGCAACTGCTCCGATGCCATTGCTCTTGGTGGCGGTTGCGGTTGCGGTTTCCCTTTCTATATTGGAAAGCAACTTTAGCTCCAATCATAGGTGCACGCCCCCGAGCTCCCATCACGTTCGTATTTTGGGCCTCGATAACTGCTTATCATTATTGGTGGCCCATTCTGCATTGGCTTGCTGTTGCTTTCAGCCCGACATGGGGTGAATCCCAACCCCGACTCCGTCTTGCATTCATCTAAAATTTACTCTTCATATATTTTGCATCTCAAAGCCTTGTACCCTACTTCCTCTTCATATATTTTGCATCTCAAAGCCTTGTACCCTACCTCCTCTTCATATATTTTGCATCTCAAAGCCTTGTATCCTACCTCCTTCAGCAGTATGTTTCATGTACCTCTTTCGGCATGCATATGTCTGCTGCTACTAGCAACCATCGCCAGCAAGGCTGTCAAAGCGGCGCCTTTGCAGAACGTCACCATTCCGCTTCCTGATGGATCGTCAGACAATGGAATCCCAGGCTTGCTCTGTACGCCGACCAAGTGGAGCGATATCGTGGTCTTTTACCTTGCCAACTACATGGCACACGCCGCAACGGTCAGGTCCCTTCCTGGCGAGAAGACACCGAGGATCGCAGCTATGGTTTTGGTAGCCTTGCTCTTTCCAGCAGCGGGTGCTTTTCGTGGAGTTCTGGCAATCTTGTCATTTGCCAAGTTTGCGAAGACGGATCTGCAGATGGCTGCTAGGGCGGGTGCGCTCTGCATGGTATGTCAACTTTTCGGGGGAGAATTGCTTCTTCTAGTTATTTTACTCGGAGTGAAACAGTTCTACTCCTGAGACAATCACTCCCAATTTACTCCTATCCTACTCCTTGATATTCCTAAAGAAGCAATACTGACTCCGAGATTTTGACCAACAGGTTGTGCGAGGTCCGGATTGGCTTCCTAAAGTCGGCGAAACGATAGACAATGCTGTTATTCAATGCTCAAAAGCAGAATCTTCTTCGACTTTATCTGAAAAATCCGGTGGACAATTCACCGAGCACTCGGCATGGCATGGCAACAGCAGTATCTGGAAGGCACGATCTTCTATTGATGTTAACATGAGGGTATACAAAGGCAAGCTTGGGCAGGAGCTTACGGCAACCACATCTCTCATGAATCCGCATTATCGTGAGATACACGGAGCGTACAAGCTTCCACCCGGCTATCAATTCGCTTTTGTTCCCGAGCGGGCATTGTTCACCGAACCCGAAGTCTCAGCGGAAGCATCGCCTAAGGTGACAACGGTTTCGTCCAACTACAATCCCGTCAAGATCTTGGCTTCCCTCGGACAAGCAATCTATGCCATCGTAACATTATACGGTTCTCGCGGTGACCAAATCCGGCAGTTTGGCTACGCTGCCTTCGGACTAACAGTAGCTCCATATGCTGTGGTGTCGATTGTCAACTTCATTGGCTCATTACTGTGCCCCGAGTATTCTGCGATATATTTGATCGAGTCATCTGTTATGGAAGAAGCACGCCAGCGTGGTCCAAATTATTTCTTCGTAGGCACAGTTGGCAGATTGGATGAGCAAATGGCCCGTGAGGACTATCAAGAAGAACTTGAAAACGACAGTTCTCGATTGAGGGTTGAAAACTTGAAAGTCGTTGCGAATCCAGCCGGAGAGCCTGCCTTTTACCTCGGAACGCGTGCACAAGTAACACAACCAGTAGCTATCAAAGTACTACCCGGGGTCAAAGAAAAGGTCCATGGTTCCAGAATTCAATCTCAAAGCAATGGCTGTGTTTTGTTCAACATCACTAACAAAAACCTTCAGATACACTCTGAAGAACCCCTAGAAGTCTGTCTCAACGGCAATTCTCCTTCCGAGTGTACCATCTTCGTGTCCTCATGGTGTCCATTAAAGCAAGGGGGGTTCCAAGGGCCGCTGCGCCTAATTCCCGAAGAGAATATTAGCAAAAACCTCGATTTAATCATCTACTTCGCGCAAGCCGTCTGCCTGTGCTTGAATATGGTTCCGATCGTCATCATCGGCATTCTTTCTGGATTTCATGAGGGAAGCAGCACGCATGCCCAGCGTGTGTGGACTATGACCTGGCTCGGCTTTGGCATTGTTATTGGACTGGCGCTCTCAACGATGGCTCTGGACGTGGATCCGGAAGGTCGCAACAGCCCTTCAGCTCAGATGCTTAGAGCATTAGGTAGAATCGGCGAGTTTGTTAAGTTTGTTACCGACAAGATCCCACGGGTGCTACAGGGTGTGGTTATGGGAGCCCCAGCTATTGGGGGTCTTCTGATTGTTGGACAGATGCTAAAATCGTATGGAAGCTGTGTCAATGTTTCTTAGAACCTCCAAGGAAGTCATCCGTTGAGTTGGGGCGCCTTGTATGCGAGAAAGAGATCTTACTAGAGCACCAGTTCATGTAGATTTTTATAAACTCCTTGACTCTCTCCAGAAGGTTTACAGATGCCATTTTTGAATGTTAACCTAGAGTACACGCATGAGTGAAGATCTTCTCAAGCAAATACTACTTTCCGCTATCCTTTCGGTCAGGATCTACCAAGTATTCATCTTTTTCATCTTTTTCATACTCATAAGTCAACCTTTCCCCCATTCCCGACAACTCATACTGACTTATGAATCGACATATAGTCGCCGACAAAGCGTATCGGAAGATAACCGGTAGAGCATCCGTAACCCTCAAAAACAACAAACTCGAGAATATCATCGTCCCCAACATAACGTGACCTATCGCAAAGCCTGAAGTGATTGAGTGGAGCACCATACTCCAGAATGTCGGCAATTTCGAAATGATCGTTCTCTTCGGCCTCGAGTAAGATGTGTCAAGCTCTTGTATCCGAGAAACGCGAGCGTTTATCTGCTGCTCAGACCCATCTTTCCCGACGAGCGCAATCGATGACTCGCCTTCTTGAAGCTGGGAGGCCGATTTGCTTGATGCCTCCATAACTCGCTTTGGTGTAAGCCAGAAAGCGAAACCGCCCATAACGTGAATGCCCGCAGGAATCAAGGCCCAGGCCAGAGGAAAGAAAGACCATTCGCATTTCCAGCTCAGCACTGAGTTCCAGCCCAGCTGCAAGCTTACTTGCACGATATTCGCAATCGCAGCTAATGCGAGGATGTACTCGATGATACTGATAACCCGCTGGTTTTTGCGCAGAGCAAGCGGCCACAGCGCTGTCATGAAGTTCGTCTGGAGCGGCGACTTGTCGAGTACAAGTAATGGGTCATCGTAGGTCAAGACGCGGGGCGGCCAGATTGCCGGCGCGCCCAGCGAGAGCAGGAAGGATAGTGCAGGACGTTGGAAGGATAGCATTGCTGACTCTCCAAGACTGGGACCAAGGGTTGATAGCAAGGTGGGCGTCAAACCAAGTAGCACTAGGGATCCGGAGAGCTCTTGAAGAGCGCTGGAGGATGTTTCGTCGAGAATGCAGTCTAGGGAGGCTTCGCAGGACCATTGGACAGATTTGTTGCCGGTCCAGTACGCGTCAAGACCGGCTTTACATGTTCCATTGTACCACTACATCGTCGTAGAGTCAGCGCCACGGATTCGGGAATGCTTTAGTAATTGGTAGGGTGGGCAGCAGTGTTTCTTGTTCAAGGCCAAGGAGCCCATGGTAACAATGGAGTACACCCATCGCACTTAATACAAGAAACCTGGAACTCAAGTTACATACATCGTCAGGTAGATACCCCGTACGCCAGCCCTTGTACCAATTTTTGTACTTCATTGGGCCGAATGCCAAAGCAGGCGAGCTCCATAACGAAAGCGCGAGACAAACGATGGAAATGCATTTGGAAGTTATCATGTCGTCGATGGCTGGCTTGAGCTTTGATGTCTGGAAGTGTCCCAGAGTTACCGCAATTATGAGCTTCGATCAATAGCTGCGATTGTGCTGGAAAGTGGCAGAAGCAGTTCGTTATAAATACTTCGAAGCACAAGTTTATTCCCTTCCTACTTCCCCACATTTTCAGCCTTACAGTGGAGCGCAGCTTTTGATTATTGGATGATACGACGTATACAGACAGAGTAGAGAGTAAGAGGAACCGACATTGCTCTGGGGGCCAAAACAGAACCCTGGAGAGCTACGTAAAGGCTTGGAAGAGAAGGATAGGAGAGCCAATAAGAGTGGAGATTTTGGCTAACATCCAACCAGAATCGGCCAAAATCGCCAAAATCGGCCTTAATTCCGGGCCTGCTACCAAAGCTAAAATACTCACCTCTCTTTAAGGCTGAAGGCCCACTGCTTTTTGGTGAGGATTTACGTGTGCGGCGCGGACCGCTCGTGACTAGAATTGTCTGATTGAACGAATATGTGGGACATCTTTTTTTAGCAGCAATTTAATGGGTCGGTGCTTCATACCCTTGGCGAGCAAGATAAAAACCCAGCGTTGAGAAGGATTGCGGAGACAAGAGGGAGAGAACAAGGCCAAGCCCAAAGCAACAGGGCTATGTTACACCCTGTTCCAGTGGGTATTTGAACGCTTTTTGCTGCTTTCTACTTGGTCAACAAAGTTGGAGGCGCTTTGGACATAGGGGAAGACACTGTAAAAGTCAGAGCGCCTGCACGCCCTGCTGAGTTAAATAGAGTGGACCCAAAGCCTGGGCTTTCCATGCCATTTTTCTAGCTATACAAAAGTCTGGATATCTACTATTGTACTCCATAAAACGGGCGGGGCTTTCAGACCTAAAAAATAAAGTAAGTATAAACTGTCGAGAGAGCTCTCCAGGCGCCCCCTGTATTAATATACCAATTTTAGAGAGTTTCCAATCATACGTCAGATAATTAGAGATAATTCATTGGATGGCAGGCGAGTGGAGAGCTCTCCACTCTCCTGTCTAGAAGAGCTGGATAGGAGAGAAAATTTCGTTTATAAATATATACTCCTAATTCCACTTAAGCTTAAATCATAAGGATGAAATATCGAGGCATTCAGCGCAACGGGTTAATTCTTCAGTGTCTACCATGATTCTGAATAGCTTCGTCGCAGGGGAAACTATTTCAAAGGACAAGGGTGCTCCGCGAGGGTCTTTTTTGTGGCACAATCCAACCAAACCCTCGGAATTACGGCCCTGCATTTTGGAACAGATACACCTGGGA
Source organism: Lachnellula suecica (assembly GCA_007825345.1). Taxonomy (NCBI): domain Eukaryota; kingdom Fungi; phylum Ascomycota; class Leotiomycetes; order Helotiales; family Lachnaceae; genus Lachnellula; species Lachnellula suecica. The sequence goes on from QGMK01000461.1 coordinate 10,504, forward strand.
CGAAGAGAAGAGTGGGGCAAGCCTGCGCCGACCTCACTCTTGCAAAGTTGAGGGACACGATGATATTTTTACGGTTTGAACGTGAAGATCGCACGGGCAAGCGGCGCACAATATCACCTTTCCGTAATGGGAGAAACAGTGAGGCGTAAAACTAAACGCTGAGACATCATTAGGAACGAAACCATCCGCTGCCGTACATCCGTAGTACAACGCGCCAAATATAAATCCCACGCGAACTAAGTCTCACATATGAAGCACGTCGTCATACAATATAAAGAATCGAACGTAATTCTCTAGCGCTTCGTAAAGGGCGTGATCTGATCATAAAGAACTATATACATGAATAAATATTACTAAATATTTGTAACCAATCCGTCATCGATTCCCGCTCTCTTGGTGGTGAGAGCGGGAAGATGTTTGAACGCCAATCCAATCCAAATCCAAATCCTGCCTGTCCTTGGGGTATAGACGCCGCTCTTTAAAATGATAGTCTAGACGCGAAATCAAAAGCTCCTCCTATATCTTCTTCCTCGTATGTACTCTCCAATAGAAGTTCCTTCTACATAAGCCAGCTGGCTAGCACCAGAACCAGGGCCAGTAGCCCCGTGTTGCTGTGAAGGTATGCTGAAGAGGGCGCGCCGGCTTTGACGGGCGAGGCCAGACTCGTATTGACGAAGTTGGGGCCGCAGTTGACGTTGACCTGCATAGCAGCATCCACGTAGTCGCTTGCGAGCGCGCTGCCCCTATCCGCGCTCGCGGCTTCGAAGACGGCCATGGTGTTCTGCAGGCAGGAATTGCAGGTTGGGAGACTGCCTCCGGGGAGGCTGATGTTCAGCGGGAGGTAATAGATGTAGTTGTCGCTGGGACTGCTGGCGTTGGTGATGGCGTTTGCGAAGCAGTAGGCATTTGTGCTTGCATCCTTGAGGCATGATGCTTGGTAGATGGGCTTGTAGGCCAGCAGGCCCTGGCGGGCTTGTTGTATTAGGGGATTTTGTGAGGAGAAATCAGAAGCGCAGGCTGCGGTCTGTGTTATGTTGGATGCGAAGGAAGTCATTAGAGTAGTGCAGGTCGTGACATTAGCGGCGCATGTTGCGTCGAGGACTTGGGTAATTTTGACAAGGGATTTCTCGGCCTGGAAGAAGGAAACCGAGTTCTACAGAGAATTAGCAGTTGCTTCTGTGTGAGATTGAGGCAGAAATATGCTTACTTGTAGAAGAAGAGAGAAAGGAAGGCATTGCTGAAAGGAGGAGTTTCCCAGCATACCAGTCATAAATGAATTACAAGTGGCCGAGATATTCGCGCTGAAGCCACTGTCGAAGGGACTGGGTAACGAGCTCATGCTGGATGTCGCCGTGGCAATGCCACTGGGCGTCGCTGTGGGAGCCACCGACGAGGATGAGGTGTGTTTTGCCGTCGACTTTGCAGATGCAGCAGAAGACGACGCAGTCGCAGCATTGCCAAAGGGATCGTCTCGACGCTTGAGATCGTCCTGAACCGTTGCTAGGGTCCAGTGCAAGCCGTTAGGAGGTGCCGCTTGATCAACGAGGATGACTCCTGATTTGGCTAGGCGATCTAATGTTAATCCTGGAGTCTCTGGAACGTCGTCGGTGGTCTCGACCAGCTGCTCTTCTATGTACGGAGAGGCTGAGCAGAGGGGAACGCAACATATTAAAAATGTAAAGAAAAGAAGGTGGTATGACAATACTGGGCGATGACGGAGTATACGGGGATTTTTGTTTCTAGATTCGTTTCCGGAGGTCGGGGCCGTTGTGGTGGTGCAACAGCGGCTGTATTGCCTGGCGTGTGACCGCGACGAGCAGGTGGGAGCTGATCGACCTTCCTCCTCCTCCTCCTCCTCCTCCATCTTGCAACTGAACAATTCGACGTGCATCGCTATCGGTATCGGAATGTCGAGTTGGTGTTTCCTATTATCGTGTTTCCACCATCACTCTTGCCCTGGGTGTCGACAGCTGCTGTCGTTCCAAATTATACCAGCAGCCCTTGCGAATAGGTGCCCAAGAGAATATCCTGCTGGAGAACAAGAACAATGCCTTTTCCCGTTCGTGATTGTCCCAGGTATATTTGTTCCTCAGCCTTGTCTGAATCCTTCCCGGGCGGCCTCAAGATATCTCACCCGCAGGTTGTTGTTGCAGTGCAGATCAGATCCGATCCGATTAGAAGGATTTTGAGTTTGGCGTTTTGTATCCAAGCACAGGAACGAGTGACTGTAGTTGGAAAGAGCGAAGACGTCGATGTATACGCGGACGAGTTGCTGCTGCTCCTCCTTCCTTGATTATAAGAACAAGAAGGGTCTGTTGAAAAGACTACAGCTTGCAGTACAGGCTGAATAGACGCACATTAATAAAATATACACCACCAGACGCAGCGCTGGGGCCGGGCCGCCTTTTGTTTGGGCGTACCTGTGTCTAAGGCCCTGCTAATATTGGCCCGCGACGGCTGCCACTCAGTACTGCCACTACTACGAAGTAAGACTGACCCGCCGCGGCCCCAAGAAAAGAGTGAGAAACACCTTGCTTCCCCCGTTGACAGTGGTGCTGACACCCTTGCCGAATCAGTAGACGCCATGCAGCCAATATTGGCAGGCCAGGAGGGCGATAACAGGCAGTTGAAGGTGGGGAATATGTGAAGTATGCATAGAACTGTACATAAATACATATTAAATGCGCTCACAAGGCTCAGATGACTTTGAGTTGTACACCTGTATCCCATTTTCGCTCTTCGGTGACCTAGTTGATACAGTCTCAGGTTCCGGTGCTTTGAACCTCATCTACAGTACAGTACAGTACAGTACAGTACAGCTTCAAGTTGACCGATACGACCTCACGTCCACCGCATTCCGGACGCGCTTACAGAATCAGGAACAGCACAATCTAGGCCCTCGCAGCCAGCCCGATTCTAGATCTTTTCCAATCTCTGTGCCACGCACGCTGCTGGCTGGTACTACGCCTGCATCCAGCAACGCGCACAGAGCCGCTGTCCTCTTACCGAGATGAACCCAATGCCACCATTGCGCCAACGCCGCCAAGTACAGACTGTACAGTAGGGCTACTGTAGGTCGGCAACCATTCCACTTTGGTGAGAGGCGTTGATGTATTTGGAACTGCGGTGGTGCAACTGGTAGACTTGGGAAATTCTACGCGATGTACAAGTTTCCTCAAAAAAGACTTCCTTTCTCATATCAGAGTCTGATTCAGGAACTTAACTTACAGCAAATCTCCAAAAGCCATGCGAAGAATCTTTCCAAAATTGCAAGGGAGTTCGTGAATTCCACCCGTTCATTGAACTTCATTCCGAACCCCCGCTGCAAGGGACCACCCACGTTGAAAGGGGCCTTGATAATGCTGCAGTCATCTGCATAAAACATGCAGCTCAATTTGCAAATTGCAGCAGCCCGTATCATTCATATCTCTCCCCATATTTTTATGCATTTATCCCTAACCTTAAATAGACTTTTTCCTTTCCCACCTTCTTTTCTCGCTGCGGCCCCTACCTGGCAAAGCATAAGGCCAATATTCCGGCCAAGTACCGGCATTGAATCCTTGGTACCGACCTTGAATTACTCCGATTACCTTCTGATCCCCTCGGGCCTTTGATAGCTGATAATCTTGATTCTGGGTCTCAAAGGTGCTATCGTTCCCCTCGCAACGCTTGGTGGGAAACACGCCAACAAACGCTGGAGGGGTGTCGCGCGATAGGGTTTCTCTCGTCATTTTCGCGCGCATGGCTTCCCTGCCATCAGCGCTATCAACGCCACCAATATTTGTTTATAAACTTCCAGGCCGGCTCTCCTGTCAAGTGCAGATGGCTCGCGACCAAACACAATCATGGTTCGCTATAAGGCGAGTGTACTGAGACCACTGCGAAGAAGCTAGACTGACTGGTTGGTTAGGTGCAAATCCTCACATTATGTTTTGATTTTGGAGTATACTTTTTGTTTCTTGGAGCCTGGCAGCATGTTCGCTGGTGTCCTGAATAAGGCGCGGAAAGCGAACGCAAGATGAGTATCGCCACTCCCCTTGATGTTTGGCCGAGTTCATCTCTACTCAAATTTCCTAATTTTACCATAATTCCTTTAAGCTTCATACTGCTGTCCTCTCGAAAGTCAGATATGGAAGGCGCTGAGAAGTAGTCGGTCCTTCCGCATTCGCATGACTCGTTTTCAGTGCAATGTTTTGAGGCTCCTTCCTCTTTTTCCCTTAATTTTTATTTCTGATTAGCGATTTCGTGGCAATGATTCAAAGCCTTGCCACCAAGTATCAACTGCTCAGATATCAGATCTCCTGTATTAGATTGTTGGTTTTAGGCGCGTGTTTAATTTTGGGCGTCCATGGGCTCTCCGCTGCATATCTTCTACCCTATATTGAGAAATTATTCAAGGTCATTGATATGTTCTGATTTATTCAGATTGGTACCGTTGACTCCATGGTCCGTTTCGGTTTGACAGAAGACGTATTGTCAATCCAATCCAATCGATTCAAAACTACGTCCACCGCCTATAGTTTTCAGATGATAGACATTACTATGGCATATAGCTCTCCATTATGCCGATATATCAACTTGGTCAATGGAAGTGCCACCAGATCTTTCCTTGATTTCCCGCCTGTTTTCTGGCTTCCCTGCACCACCAATAACAAAAACCAGCGACCGTTTCCCATCTTCAGAAAAAACCCAGCATACATTACCAGCCGCCCCTCAGCCATCAGTCAGTCATGCGTCCAGACTCGAAACCATAGCCGCCACAATATACCCATCACCTTAACAAATCCGTCGATCATAAGCGACATTCGGAACACTGGTAACGTGATGCTGATGCACGTCTCCAAACGCAGAACTTTTGTTGCTCATCGCACCGGAAACGACGTTCCCATACCCGTGAGAAACACAATTAATTCCTCCGCCGGCGGAACCACGGCGCTCCTGTTCCGGAGACTCTGCTTCCATACTCCACTTCGTCTCCAATTACACAAGTGTACCTTTATCTTATTAACTCGCTCCAGACCGCGTCATATCCAACTTTCTCTACTGCTTACTCGTACAATTTTTCTCTTACTGTAAGTTACTACTGTACCTTTACTTTACGCGTGAAAAATCCCCAAAGCAGCAAAACGGCCGAGCGCCACTCCACCTCGTACCGTGCGACCAAAGGCCTGGCAGCGCTCGCAAAACCGCGTCTGAGCGATGTGCAACAAAAGCTGTTTTGCGACGGCTGGGCGGCGGTTGGGTCGCTTTCTTCTCTGAAAACGAGAGAGTTATAAAGATGCGGTTAGCGGGTTGATAAGATGGACTTGCTTGTACGAGTGCGCGAATGGGACTGCGGGAGGAGGTGAAGTGCCGACGTTGTACATGAGATCGTGAGTGAGCCGGTGAGGTACATGTACCTGGGTGATTATATACATGGATCTGTTTGCTCGGCGGATGGTCTGAAGCTTAAGGCAAAGTTGCGTTTCTCGAGTGAGTCGGAGAAGAGCGATACTTCCAAGGTCATCAACGCACCTCTATAAAAGTACTGATGCTTCCAAACACGACGACTCGCATCAAGCCAAATGAGAATTTACTTCCTGTTTTGAAATTTCGTGTTGATTATGCTCAAAAGTATGAATCGCACCACACCAATCCAAAGCAGATCCCTACAAGTCCTACACCAGCCCCAACCGCAGCCAACCAGCAAAAGTTCTCCATGAATTGTTCAGCCCAGTAGCAAAGAACAGTGTGATGTCTTGCTATCAGTAGAGGGATAAGTATAACTTGTACGATGACCAGAGCAATTTTCAAATTCCGAATCCGGCGGCCCTTTAAAAGTTAGCCACGCATACTGTATTTGAGAAGATCTCAGCTTTTCGAATGAGATACAAGACCCTACAATGTCCCATATGAAGTAGAGCACCGTGTGGGGTATTTTATTCCAATCATTAGGGTAATATCATTTACTTACTGGAATAATGTCATACAACGCCATGCCGTTAGGCCCAAACTGAAGTTGGAGATCTTCAGGTCCAGCCTCCATCAAAGCTTGGCCATCATTGTGCCAGCCACATATAATGCTGTCGATCTCGGTGTTGGTAAGTCTGTTTTGACTTTCCAGTGCTGCTCGAATCCACTCCTGCGTTTCTTTTGCATTCAGAGAAGCGACGTGCTCCGGAGAGCTGGTGTCGGGGGCCATAGCGTCAATCTTGTTTGAGACGGGATGTCGAGTGTACCTTCTCCAAGTTACTTTCCAGTCAAACCTTATTTTCGGTTGTTGTGTGGAAGGGAGGTTCCTTTTGTTCATGACGGAAGGCCGCCGGGTGCATCACGTGCATACCAAGTGTGTAGCATCCTCCGCTGTAAGATTTTCCAATCGTGCCCGAGAATAAAGGCTTACTGGTGCAGGCTGCTGTACACTCGAAAACGAATTTGATTGACCCAAATGTCTAATAATCTTCAGTCTTGACCTTCTATCGGTCACTGTTATAACAATTTGCGGTGGGCAAAATATATTTGACGGTCTTCCCCTACATACAGTTCAGAGAGACCGAGTAAATCAGAGGAAGTCTCAGAGACTTAACTATTTGATAGTGATCTCTTGCAATGGAATGCCGCGTTGCAAGAGCGCTTCGAGGTGCCAAGAGGCTGTCTGGGAACCCATTGATAGCCCCTTCCCCCTGTGCCACAGTGGATGATCATCTTCGATTTTGTATGGGAAGTCGATATGTTGCAGGTGCGGATCACCTCTTGTTCCCAAGCCGCCTTTCCTTTCGAAAATCAATTCTGGATTGTCGAATGAGTCAAAGAACGTTGAGTCGCCATCGAAAGCATGATCACCCGCTAAGATAGCTTGACCACAGGAGAGCTCGTGGATATATGTCGGCCCAACGACTTGCAGATGTTCAGAATCCTCGGAACCTCGCAGAACGATAGGGTCTTTGCAGCCAAGAATTGCATACACATGATCGCCGGGCAGACACATGTTTGAACAGATCCCGAATAGACCATTTTCTGTCTGATAAACTGACCAACCCGATATAGCATTCAATATTGCCCAGACGACCAGCATTTCTAGGAAGAAATGGGGTTGATCATGCTTACTATCATTCTCCAAGACCCAGCCTTCAAGCACAGATACTGCATCCGCTAAGGGGGGATTATGAGAATGGGTGGTGTTTTCGTGCCAATGACCGCCAAGTAAAGCTTGAGTGAGCTTGACTTTCTTTACAGAATCCCAAGTTCCAGTATCCTCACCAAGCTCGTGGATCAGAATATGCTTCACCCGCTGCCTCATCTCATCTTCTGCGCAGCTTCGCGGTATATGTCCAATTAACTTTAGCACCTTCTCACATTTCTTTGCTGTGACTTTGACGATATTTTCATGCAAAACATTCAAGTGAGCTTCGGAGTAGCCAGTAGCAAAGTTGCGCCAGAAATGGTTGGCTGGATTCAGGCCTGGAAGGTTCGGAACCCAGCTCGGGCTTCCTGTGACGTCGCAGAATGCCAGAATATCCAACCTGGAATCCTCTCGATAGATCCCCAACATAAACTCCCTACATATGTCTTTGGCGGTCTGGGTGTAATCTGGTTGAATCTTGTAGCCGGAGACAACAAGTCCCAGGATGGAGTAAACACGATCTCTCTCATCTGCGCATTGGCAAGATCGGGTGAAGTTAAGCAATGCAATCGGGTGCCTGAATAGAGTGGTGCGGAAAAGAGCAACTGCATTACTAACATCGCCGACGAAGCGAGTCGAGAAAGGTGCACTCAAAGCCCCCAAGGCGATTTTGACCTCAATGCAACCTGCTGCTTGCCCAAACCTAGACCATGTGGTTGAGGAGTGTCCTGCAACGACAATCGCTGATGAATTCGCCAGAACGATTTCTTGCCTGACCCAAAGTCGTTTAAACCACGACCGAGCAAAAGAGCTTATTGATTGTCGACCACTCTTTTTCAGTGTATGAGAGGGATGAGGTAGGATCTTCAAATTCCTTTCCTGCTCCTGGAAGTGGGGATAGCTCGTATTTTGCAGGATCGAAGTGTACGTTGGATCCAATGTGATCAAGTGTCTCTATAGCCACGGAGCTATCGTCTGCTTCGGGCCCCAGCCAAACAACCACTCTGTCTGCTTCTCGATATATGTCGCCCATGCGGAGAACCTGAGCCGCTCGCTCAACTAGGTCACTTTGATTGATACAGAGTGAATCACACCATATTACGCGGGGTTGATTCGGTAACCTCAAGTGGCGTAGGGCAATCGAAAGTGAAGCTCCAATAGACTTGTCTTTCCACTGGCTATCCTGTAGAATGGCTATCGGCTCGGACTCTACCCGATCACCCCACACATACGAGAGAGCTTCATATTTTTGTATTTGACGACCTGTCGTGAGGAACTGTCGTGCTGTAAAAGAACCCTTCAAAGCATCCTCGAACTTTCCAGGCAGGAGAGTCAGTAATCTGAGTTGGGACTCAGATATTGAGGAATACAAGTATGGTAGCATATTTTAATAATAGACTCGTTCGGTAGCTCCAGAACTATGAGTTGAAGGGAAGCACAAAAACGGAGATAGAGCGGTCAAGTTATGCTAGGCTGCATACTACCTAGGTAGAGTTCCCCTGCTAGACTATCAAGGTTTGGCCTAATTGGGAGATTTGTCCGTCACGATAGACCTCAAAAGAGGGAAGGCTTTGAGTACTTGCAAGGCCACCCTAAAATTACTGTAAATCAAAAACAATCATACGTGAAAACAAATTGGTGACGTCAACAGGTTGTCTTCTGCCGCCGATTCGTTGCTAAGAATCGGAGCGGCCATGAAGAAAAGAGACTCTCATCTAAGTCAGCAAACTGTTGCTCGCGATAGAGTTGAAAGGAAGGCTGTGGCGAAGAATGGCGGGGATGTCAGGAAGCCGCTCATCAGGAGCGAGTTTAAAAGAGTTTGGTATATAGTAAATCCAAGAAACTCGAGAAAAATCATAGTTGTAGATGCACGAAGTACAGAATGTGCCAGGCCATCCCATCCCACTAGCCGTGGGGAGAAATCGCAGATAGTTTCCTGAACTTTTGTAGCAACCATGGCTTGTTTGACTGTTTTTAGAAGAAAAGACGTGGAATTCTAAGATTTCGTCTTCTTTTGTAAATGCGAGGAGAGAACGAAGGGATGATGTTGGCTTGAGGTCGTTCGAGTGCCCCTGCCACAAAAAGCGAGCTAGCCGTGCCCCGCCACAGCTTGAAACCAACCTCCCCGCATACATTGTAGCTTTACTCAAGCTCTCTCACAAAACATACTTCCCGAAACCGCCTTCTAACTTACTCCTATACGCTCGTTCCAACTTCCTACGCCTTGATGGCTTCCTAAAAACCTTCTGATCTTGTTCGAATGGTACAACTCCTACGACCTAGCTTCGAGCACGACACGCAGCTCCCCCGACCAGTTGCTCTTCCACATACAACAATGCGGAGGGTAGCAACAGGGCTTGCAATCATGAAGTGCTACAACCCTTTTGCGTTCGTGCCTATGGCAGTAACGCTCATTGTCGCCGCTGTATACCTCGGCATCCTCATCCCACTTCTCGTCATACACGAAACCGTCCCAAGCGCTCCTCAAAACCCGACTCTGTATCGCGGACTCAACATCAGCGAAGCATGGCTCGATCTTGCCGAATTAAGCAACGGCTACCATCCATTCAACAGCCGCAGGAACGATGAGGTTAGAAATTGGCTGTTGATGAGGATAGAGGGCATATTGAGAAGCAATGAAGTTAGCTGGGAAGTAGATGGAAAGCGTGGCCAAATAGGGCTTTACAATGCAGAAGGGGAAGGGAATGAAGCTTTGAGAAAGGGCAGCCCTTCACAATCGACGGATTCTTCCAATGAGGAAGTTCACGCCGCCATGCATGACGAGCTGCGAGCTCGCTCTGCGGACCCGGCAGCCACAATATTTAACGACCTCGTTGCAAACTATACAAGCACTGCATTGACAAGTATTGGAGTTAGTGGTCGACGAGCTGGAATTAGCACCTACTTTGAAGGCAACAATATCATTGTCTACGTTAGAGGAACGGAGGATGAGGCTGGTGACTGGTGGAACTCGAAATCGCATAGATCCGGCATCACCCATGGCAAGGGAGGAGTAATGGTCAACGCACATTTTGACAGCGTTTCAACTGGGTATGGAGCTACAGACGATGGAATGGGCGTAATCACGGCTCTACAATTGATCAAGTACTTTACCACTTCGGGCAATACTCCCAAGAAGGGCGTAGTCGCGCTCTTCAACAATGGCGAAGAAGATGGTCTATACGGTGCCAAGGCTTTTCTCTCACATACTATGGCTCAATTCGTTCATACTTTCTTGAATCTCGAAGGGGCCGGGGCTGGAGGGAGAGCAACTCTGTTCCGAAGTACCGATACTGAGGTGACGCGAGCTTATAGCAAAGCTCGCAATCCATTCGGTTCTGTCGTCAGTTCGGACGGCTTTGCTCTTGGTTTCGTCAGAAGCGAGACTGATTACGTTGTGTTCCGTGCCGAAGGTTTCCGTGGCTTGGATGTAGCATTCTGGGAGCCAAGATCCAGGTACCATACCAACCAAGATGATGCTAAGCATGCATCAAAAGACTCCCTTTGGCACATGCTATCTGCTTCAGTCGAGACAGTGAAGTATCTTGCCTCCGATACAAGCGGTACTTTCACTGGACCCCGTGGAGACGATGAGTCTGGTAAAGTGAGAAACGGGAAAGGAACTGACGGGGTTTGGTTTGACCTATTCGGCCAAGTCTTTGCTGTCTTTGGCTTACGGACTCTGTTTGCTTGGTCGTTGACCTTACTGATTGCAACGCCTTTGATCTTGATCCTAATTTCCTACCTCTTGATTCAACATGACAGAATGTATCTGTTTGCAGGATCAGTCAAGCCCGAGGGCCACGAAAGTGAAGCTATCTCTCTGCAAGGATGGCGAGGCGCTTTTCGTTTCCCAATTGGTCTCATTATCTCTGGAGCGCTTACAGTGGGAGCCGCGTTCCTGATCCGAAAATTCAATCCGCTAATCATTTACTCGTCGCAATACTCGGTGTGGGCAATGTCCTTCAGCCTATTCTTTTTCGCCTACTGGTTTATAATGGCCGGCTGTAATTTTGTCAGACCCTCCGCGCTTCACAGGACCTATGCTCTTTTATGGATGTTTATCCTAGCCTGGGCTGTTCTGGTCGCCTCTACTGTTTTTGAGGATCGGTACAAAATCAGTGGTGGATACATGTTCGTCTTTTATGAAGCTGCAATTTTCTTCGCGTCATTTATTGGCCTCTGCGAATTGTTTGCCCTCCCTACCAAAACTTCGGTAATAGAATCAGCTCATGATGAACATGAGACAAGAGAGGGACTTGACGCTGTCCCAAATTCCGATGGTCTTGTTGATGCATCTGCAACCCGCGCAGATGGAGGAAACGATACCCCTGCGGCTGATAATGCCGATGAAACTACACCTCTCGTCGGTGGCAACGGTCATCATACAGCAATAGGAGCTTCATTTGCAAGAGGGTATCACAGGTCGTTCCCAGACTTGACTGATGGTGGTAATGATGATCATCATGATACAGACCATCGTTTTGGTGAGGAGCAGACTTGGTCGGCCAAGTTGCCAACTTGGACTTGGGTCTTGCAGTTCGTTCTTCTCGGACCTTTCATTCTCATCGTTATTGGACAAGTTGGCCTCCTTCTTGTTACCGCAACGGCTCAAACGGGCACAGATGGTAGCCCTCTCCTTCTACCATATCTTGTCGTTGCTCTATTCTCAATCCTAATTTTGCTTCCAACTGGACCATTCGTTCACCGCATCACCCATCACATTCCGAGCTTCCTTTTCCTGGTCTTTGTCGGAACCCTAATTTACAATCTCGTTGCCTTTCCATTCTCGGCAAACAATCGTTACAAAGCCTATTTCCAGCAGACGGTCGATCTTGATAGCAGTCTGAATCGCGTCACCTTGGTTGGACTCGAAGAGTACATCCGCGATATCATTTCCTACATTCCCTCTGCGGCTGGGCAGTTGATTGATTGCACCGCCAATCCTGCGATCCGCAGTGGTCTGCAATTTTGCTCATTTGAAGGTCCTGCTCCACAGGTTGTCGATAGTGTTCCAGGAGTTCCACCAGAGATAGGCTACGACAGCTGGCTTACATACAATGTGACCAGAGTCCCTGGTAAGAACATGGCAACGTTTAATATTGCTGGTCAGGAAACCAAGGCTTGCATCATTCGATTCGACGATCCGTTTTCTGGGTTCAACGTGGAGGGTGCTGCGAATAGCAATGGAAAATGGGCTGAGGTCCCAGATAGCGGCAGTGACCAGATCAAACTCTGGCACAGAGATTGGAACCGCGGATGGACCGTGGATGTCGAGTGGCCAGTCAGCGAAGGGAAGAATGAAGGCGATGAGGGGCGATCTGGAAGGGTGGTTTGCTTCTGGAGTGACCATAACGTCCTAGGGACGATTCCGGCGCTGGATGAAGTGCAGAGATTTGCACCGCAGTGGACGAGTATTGTTAAATTGATGGATGGTTTGGTCGAGGGCAGTAAGGCGTTCAACATCTGATGTTTTGGAGCATGTTTACTTTTGGGCATGGGTTAGCAATGGCGATGAATGACTAATGGTAATAATGAATTGTTTTTAGACTGACGGAAGTTCACAGGCTGGGCTTTGTATTATACTTTACTGCAACCTCATTTGCCCCAGGCTGGTTTGTGTCGCGGGTTTTCTCCTCTCTAGCCCCTCGACGCAATGTCCATCCCGACATCTATTGTCATCCGAACTTCCCCCAGCAAGAGTGCATTTCACTCTTTAGTGAATTCAAGCATGTAAACCCAACATTTCTGTTGCATATCGCAAAACCCGTCATTTAATTTGCACCTCATACAACCTGATACCCGGAACCCTCAACACCAACACATCTATGCAAAAATCGATTTATATCGCTAGATAGAGTTAATTGGTACTATTCCAGTGGTAAGAGTTTTTTTTGGATGGGGCCAGATTTGGAGATGTGGTGAGAATCAGGGCGTTTCGACTTTCGTACCAAGACTTGGGGGGGATGCTGACTAACATTTGCGTGGACCACTAAGAACATATTGAAATCCCGCAGCGCAGCAAGAACTTTTTCTGTCTGGTGTGCATTTTGTTTACTTGTATATGTTGGATGCTGAGATGAACCATGCAAGCAGAAGCCGAACGACGACATTATTGACGTTCCATCCAGCATAGCGCCCTCAATATTCGAATACCCATCTGCAGCCAAACCCGTCACGACAATAACGGCGAGAAAGAAGCCCGAAACGACTCAAACGAGACACAAGAAGCTCTGCATTTACTAGACTTTGTCAGCGGTGTGACAGCCTCAGTTTTCAAAAACACCATGCAGCCTACCCCGGAAGTTCTCGAGGCTTATCCCCAGATATTCCCCGGAATTACCTAACTCCATCCCCTTAAAAATCCCTCATCAGCTGGAACTTGCCGCGAGGACGCGCCAGCTGCTATGCCACAGCCACTCTTTGGCCCCCAATGCAATACGTCCCGAGAGACTTCGACCTAAATTCGTGGTGAGGCATTAAAGCCGGCGGCGAACATGAGCTCCATGAGATTGCTACTTGTATTCCAAAAGAAATATGTATACTAGCTACCTACCATTGAAAGGCTTGACTTATTTCTACGACGGATCCCTAGACTTCATCCATTCGCCAAGCCCTAAGAAGTTGAGATCAGAACAAAAAGTCAAGTCAGCTAAATAAGTCAACTCAACCCCACCTCCACAGCACTAACCGATTTCCACGCGTCCAGCCTCAACCCCTTTAAAAACAACCGAACACTCAATTCTCCATTTTAAATCGTTTTCAAAAGACTACAGTA
>QGMK01000462.1:0-24381 GCA_007825345.1 Lachnellula suecica
CTTCCCAGCACCCTCCGCCCTAAGCCCCAGCAACGCCTCCGTCGCCTGCGCCCCCTCATCCAAGGGCCCCACCCTATAAACTCCATTTTCCTCCTCTAGCACGCTCACACCCTGCGGCATCTCCACTCCCCCATCCACCCCCCCCCTCGAATACCTCTTACTCGTCGCCAAAAACAGCACTCTCTCGCCAGCCTCGTCCACCGACATCGAAAACAGATTAATAACCGGCAGTAAAGTCCAGCGGAATAGTGCGGCGGGTATGGACAGCAGCCCGGTGGTGGTGGATAGGAGGCGTGCTATGACGCCCGTGTTGACGAAGCCGGGGTATTTGTGTATGAAGCTGATACTGGGGTGCGCCTTGGCGAGTTCCTCGAACGCGAGCGTGGTCTGCGTCGTGCCGTTGGACATGGCTTTCAGGCCGCTGAATCCATTGCGTACTTCGAGGTCGCTGAGGTCGAGCGCTTTTTCTTTGCCACCGGCGAGGACGGAGATTACGCTGGGGTTGGGGGAGGCGATTAGGAGGGGGAGTAGGGAGTAGGTGAAGCGGAGGCGGGTGTAGTAGCGCAGGGCGTGCGGGATGTCTATTCCTTCTGGTGTTTCTGGATAGGTTGTTAGTTCTTGAACCTATTTTCAAAAAGGGGTTGCAATGAGTTAGACTTACCATTCCTCCCCTCAAACGTCAAATACCCCGGGCTCAGCACCAAGACATCGACCTTCTTCTCCCTCGCCTTGATCTCCTCACAAGCCCCGTCCACGTTCTTCATGAGCGAGATTTCCGTCTCGATGAAGTTCAGCTTTGCTTGTGGGTTGGAGGCGCTCAGCTCGTCGAGGAGGGATTGAGCGGCGTGCTTGGAGCGCCCGATGATGTGGATTGAGGGGGCGTTGGCGTGGATTGTGAAGGCTTTGAGGGCGCCCATTCCGATGCCGCTTGTTGCGCCGACGAAGACGGCGACGAGGTTGGAGCTGGCGTTGGAGTTTTGGAAGGTGTTGTTGGAGGCGCGGATTACTTTGATGTTGACCATTTTGTGAAGTTTTAGGAGACTTCTCGAAGTATTGCGAAGGGAGTTGAATGAGATGTGAGGGGTATGATATGTGCTGTAGATGATTTGAGTTATTCTTATAGGGCTGAGAAAGCAGATGAGATAAAAATGTCAAGTGAAGCAAGCTTTGAAGTTTGAGTGAGATTTAATAAAAAACTGTTTGAATCTTCACTTGAAGAGCAGAGCCGACAGCCAACCTTTATATGCGAGCAGCAAGCCAGAGGGCTGATAGAGGAGTGGTTCCAATGCCACTATTTGTATTACGGTCGGTGCTCGCTGCCTCGCATTAATCCTGGAAACCTGCCAGAATGCGAGAAGATGGATCCACACCAAGCCCAAGAAGGACGTCGTGCCGCATTGCTTTGTCATTTCGCTGCGAGCCGCTTCGCTTCAGTCATGAGGCTAAATGCTCGGGGACTTTTTGGAGGGCTCTTACAAATTGCGCATACATCGTACTTCTTATAATGACTTAGTCAAGCTTTTGAAATAATGGACTTCGGACTTTCTTGCTACATGGCATGGACTATAAAAACACCGAAGTGAGTAATAAGGTAACTACTTAACAAATATAGACCAGGCACGTGATGCTACAGTACTTACAAACGCCGATACGCCGACATTTTGAATCAAGCAAGTCATCAACATAACGCCTTTCACAAACTCACGATCAGGAAACATGGCAACAAGATCCCTCTCCCGCAGTTGCTCCCAGCTATCCACCTCCCCATCTACCTCCTTAGCACGAGCATTCCTGCAGCTCGCACCGCCTCGACGCCACTTCGCAAGCACAACCACCACCCCACCACTCGACTTCCTCTTCCCACCCTCTCTCTACCAGTCCGCCAGCAAGCCCAGTCCATTAACACAAACAAGAAGAAGCTTTGCATCAACCGTAACGCGCCAGCAGACAAAAGCTATATTCAACCCGCAGCAGGATGAGGATGGTAATGATATGCATGTGGAAATCACGCCACGAGCTTCTAACGTATGCTTTGCTCTCTGACATATAGTTTGGTTGTGGAATATGCTAATTGTGTTGTTTTCAAAGAGACTAAAAGAAATCATGTCCAAAGACTCCAACCCCGACCTCGCCCTGCGCATCCAAGTCGAAAGCGGCGGGTGCCACGGCTTCCAATATTTAATGTCGCTCACCTCGCTGCCTTCGCTCTCCACATCCACACCACCCACCACCGCCCCGCAAGAAGAAAAGAAAGAAGAGAACAAGGCGTTAGGAGAAGACGACACCGTGTTTGAGGCAGAAGATGGGTCTGGCGCGAGGGTGGTGATGGATACGCCAAGTCTGGAGCTGCTGAAGGGAAGCAAGATTGACTATACGATGGAGTTGATTGGCAGCCAGTTTAAGATTGTGGATAATCCGCTGGCGACGAGTAGTTGTGGGTGTGGGACGAGTTTTGATATCAAGGGTTAGGGGATTCAAGTTAGAGGGCAGGAAGGCATGGGAAATGGTCTTTATTGATGCGAGATTTTTGGAAGAGCTTAAGGCATCCTCAGAACATGAAGAATCAAGGCAGAAGCTTTGAGTAACAACACAGGCCCATCACCACTCAGAAGCTTACGGCTCTCGAAGTGATGATTCTCGTGCACAGACTTTGCGTGCACCAGCCGAGCGCTTAACTGCCAGGCCCACGGTACTGTCCTCGGCGGCTTCCCGAGTGGGAAGGCTCTGTATGTGCAGTAGAGTTGGCATGACGCTTGTTAGCACGTGTGCCGATGGTGATCGTCCGTCCCTCTGAATGGTGTGGTAGGAATGGTGCATCTCCGTTGGAACCACCGCGTCCTCGGCCACCCCGGTTGCTGCGTCCTCCACCGCGAGTGCCTCGACTAGACGTCCTACTGCGAGATGAAGGGCCGTTGGATTCATTGTCACTAGTGGTTTCAGGAAGGACTTGCTCGGCGTTTTCATTGTTGGTCGTGTCAGGAGAAACTTGCTCATCCTCTTCTTCGTTGGTTAGGTCACCGTAAGCGCCACGGCGTCTGCGAGGATTCCGCTCTTTTGGTGTGAAGGTCCTTGATCCAGGGCTTGTAGAGAAAGCCAGAGGTGGTGGTCGAGGAATCGCTGTTTGTGGCGTATTTCTGGCGCCTACAATGCCTTCCCATCGGCGAGAAGGGCCCCATACAGCGTCCTCTTGGGGATCTTCTAGGCTCTTATAGTCTCCCAATTTCAATCTCCTCAACCAAGGGAGTTTTTCGACGAGCGAGCCAACGGCATCGTCAACTTTTTGCGAGTCAGTCTTGGCTGCTGATCCGGGAATGAAGATGTTGATAATGTGAAGCTCGGAACCATCGCCAGTGTGAAGAGTCAGCTCCTGGAGGCTACCACAAGCGTTGTGTAGGATGGCTCCGTATATTGGCAGGAGCTGGGCTAAGCTCTGGAGACGAGAATGGTCGAAGACTCTGAAGTGGCCTTCAAATTTGATCCTGGAGAGAAACGATGCGTTATACGGGCCAATTTTTTGTACGAATCTGATGAAATGGTCTTCCCAGAACCACTTCAACCGAGGAGCATCCTCGTCAAACATTTTGTTTATAAACTCCACCGTGCGTGCATTTATCCGAGGATGACCAGGTTGGATTTCCAGCCCTGGAATTGAGTATCGAAATCTGTTGAAATTTGCGCTGTCGGCATCATCAGTATGACGAGGGTAGTTATTGCATCGAGAATCGAATATGAAAAGGGTTTTCCCATAGAAAACTTCAGCCATTTCCCGGTTGAATTTTTTGCAGGTTCTCATAAGATCGAGGCCCTCGAAGCCCCTGGTGATGACCTTCCTGTTGTTGAGTATAGTGACTGTATCGCCGTGCTGACGAATGAGATGTGCCGTGGCAATGCCGGTTTCTTCGTCGATTGTGGGTGGAAGTTCCACCTCTCCCGCAGTGATCAAGTGCTTCTGCTGCTCCGTAGGCTCTGAAATCCAGTGGCTGTCGACCTCTTGGTCGTAGGGACCTGCAGGAGATACATAGCCATTTCCATAAACCCCTTTTCGAGCTTCGTCCCATTGAAACGAATCCCGTTTCCATGATTTGAAAACTTTGAATTGAGCGTTGTGAATACTCCCGCGGTGCATATTCCAGTACTCGCGCTCGAACCGGATGGTAGAAGGCACAACTCCCACAGGGCGATAGCCAAGCTCATGCCAAATAGCATCTCGGAGTTCTGAGTACGGTTAGTCGTATACCGAAGACATACTTTGGCAAAATCTTACCTCTGGGGAGCCGGTCCAAGTAGCATTCCTGTTGTTCGATAGTAGGCTTCCTCACGCCTGACATCACTTCCGAGAAGGACGCGGGCTTGCTTGCGGTGGCGAGCAAAGCCATGGTGGATTGTAGGTAAGATAGGTATCGAAGGGTGTTCCTGAATCGGATAGAGCGTCGACTTGGTAGACTGGTGGAAAAACTAGTCAGTCTCTATACATTGAGAGGAAAGACCGAGGGCACGACTTACTGGATGTAGGGTGCATGTGCTTCCGACAGGAGGGACGGTTTGCCGAGCGCAGATCTTATGGAGGAGGAAGAATGTGTCCGATCGGTGGATAAATGTTGACTTTCGTACGGGAAGTAGATAGGGTACCAGTCTGGCAGACATGTGTAGTTTATATAGGAAGCAGTCCTGCCTGCTCGGGGCAGGCCGCCCCGAACAGAGTAAATTGTCTGCGCCTTGGATTTGTCAATCATGGTGTGAATAGGGTCATCTTCCACTTGTTCCGGGGAAAAAAGAACGAACCAGATCGATTGAATATATAAAGTCATGACAATGAATTTTTGATACTGCTTTGGGAAAGGTGCTGTGTGAAAAGCCTTTTATATGCAGAACAAGTACAAACAATGGCAATTCACAAACCGGTGGTATAACAGAAACGTGCGTGAGTGGCAAACGCAACAAACAGGGCGAAGATATTTTAGTGGTGTGCTGAGTAAGTCACTTGGCCATAGGAGATGTGGGAAGGAACGAAGGTGAACGAGAACTGGGAAAGGGGGACAGATCACGTGAGACTAAACCCAATCACAGAGAATTAATTTGGCGGTACTGGTGCTTTGCCACGTCTTTTATTTCTGATGCTACCTTTATGCCATTGCATTCTGGATATGCAGCATGCATGTAAAAGACGCATCAATTTCGTCCTCGAGATGGTCGACCTTCACATGGGCGGAGGCTACGTATAGTACTGGTCACTTGGCCACGATACATCATATCACTCACATGCATGCCTTGAATGCTATGGGAGAGAATTGTTCGTAAAGTTTTGCAAGTGACTAGCTAGGTAAATACCTGCAACAAAGCCTCAATTTTCCCAAACTCCCCCGAAAGCATGCCGTCAATCCATTTTAGTTCATTTGTCTGATCAAAGCGTTGATCCTGAATCATCTGTTAGCTGTGTATCTTTCGGGAGTAGGGGATTCCGTACTTGTCTTCTCTGTTACCCAAGTCACCGCCCTCGACGAAATGTCTATCAAGAAATTAGCAAACGTTATCATGTATTGGGAATGGAGGAATAGCTTACCTGAATTTGCGAGTGCGGAAACCTCCAGTGGGGTTGGAGAGCTTGAAGGGCCACAGGAAGTTGGCGGCTTGCTTGAAGTTGGGGCCGACCGTGAATATCTCGTGGATCAGATCCTCCATACAGACGATACCGTACTTGCCGAGGCTGGTCTCAATGATGGCGTTGTCGGTAAGAGCAATACGTTGCTTCTCAACCTTTCCGTAACCACGCTTGTAGATGAGCTCGCGGACGGTCTTCAGGTTGGGGTATCCGTAGGCGATCCATGGCTCGACGACCTTCAGCATCTCGAGGGTGGCCTTGGTCATGCGGACGAAGACACCGTTGTTGATCTGGAGGAGACGGAGGAGTTGGAGGATCTTGCGGGGCTTGGGTGCGATCTTGTTGATACCCTTGATACGGACAACGAAGACCAACTTCTCCTCAGCGGGAATGTAGAAGGCATCATCCTGCTTGGCGAGACGGTTGAGACGGATCTTCTCGCGCTCAGCGTCACGGTACTCCTTGACGTACTTCTCGGCACGCTTGAAGATAACACCACGCTTCTCCTTGTTGGCCTACAATTGAAGAAATTAGCTATGATTCAAGCTTGACTCGAAACACATAGGTGACATCTCCAAGACATTTTCAGACCCGAAAGATGGTTAATTGGCGACAACATCGACATAGTAGTGTCTAGTCGCAAAAATGGTGTTATGCATCATAATAGTCCTGGAGTGCCACCAATGTGTATGCGAAATAACCACTGACCTTCTTCTTCTTCTCGATCTCGGCTTGCTTCTCAGCACGGGCCTTCTCCTGGGACTTGCGCTTCTTCAGGAGGGTCTCGGGAACGAGAATATCGTCGAGGGTCGGGACGGATCTGCTCAGGTTAGTCTGTATCCAACATAAAACTTATGTGGAAGAGCGCCGAGTGGGAATTGCAGCTATAGCGCGACATTCTCGCAGTGGCTAACTCGAAGTATGGATTTAATCAGTGAGATGCCACAAGGCAAACCTCTCGACCCCAAAGGGAGATCGGTATAGCCAGCAGACATTGAACCTCAGCTAACAAGACCTCGGACATAGTCCAAGATTGATGCACGACACGTAAAGTCTTTTCCCGCCTGCGCAAAAGCGCGAGCAGTACTGGGATCGTGAACGGCAATGGATTTAGAAGTGAAGAACGAATCTTCAACCTCAAGACCCCGTGGTACGCATCTCTCGCGATGGAAGCTCGAGGCCTATATCGACGAGGAGAGGAAGTATTTCGGGAGGAATCGAGCTGGCTACCAAAGCATCAAAGGGCAGACCCTCGACACAATGCAGTTCCAGCGAGAGGACGGCGACTTATAACCTGAACCCAACACATCGATCAGCTCTTCGGGGAGGAGGGGGTATCGTACGATTTGGTGGAAGGCATCGTGGCGGTTGTCGATTGTCGATGTTGGTGCTGGTCCTGGATGAAAATTGCCGTGCGCTTCAAGTTGGGAAGTTGAGCGAAATTTTTGGTGGGCGCTACTAAGCGAACGGCTCACCCCTGCTCGGCTCTACATTAATCCGGTCCGAGATCTCTGGATTGCTTGAAATCGATATTCCAGCCAGCTTCAGAATTTCTGAATAAAAAATCAAAATGCAGGTTGTCTATGCGATAGGATCGAATGGTTCTGGCCAGCTGGGAATTGGGCACAAAGAAGACGTATCTGTGCCAAAAGAAGTCATCTTCTCGACCAGCGCATCAACATCGAAAGTAAAAGTAGCGGCCGGCGGGAACCACACCCTCTTATTCTCATCCGGCGAAGTGCACTGCTCTGGCGACCCAAGCAGCGGAGCCTGCGGTCTGATTTCTGATTCAGACTATTCAGCTTCCCGTTTTCAAAAAATCTGTCTCTCTGAAGAGCCCTCAGAGTTAAACAAGCCACCTGTTGTTTTCTGCGCTGCAACTTGGGAGGCTTCTTTCGTGGTTCAGAAAGACGAGAAAGGGCGTGCTAAGAAGGTTTACAGCTTCGGGATTGGAAACAAAGGCGAGCTTGCTCAGGGAGAGCTGCTTTTCCGCTCGTCTAAAGCTCAGTTGATCAAAAAATTTCCGCCGGAAGGCTGCGAAGTTGTGGACTTGGCAGCTTCGGTCAGCCATGTGGTTGCTGTCTTGGATAACGGGGATGTTTATGGATGGGGAAATGGCCGAAAGGGACAGCTAGGTCGACCGGAAAAAATCGTCCACAGTCCAAGGAAGATTGCTGGTGTTGACTTCAAGGTGCTCCGTGCTGTTTGCGGGCGGGAGTTCACCTATCTGGTGGGCGAATCTGAAAAGGGGGAGCACGCTATCCTAGGATCTGACAAGTGGAATGTTCGATCTTCGGCTCCAGCGGCCGTACCCGGATGGAAGGGTGTAGGTGCAAGCTGGGGGAGCATCTTCGTGCTGCAGGAGAACGGAAAGCTGGTGTCTTGGGGAAGGGAAGATCACGGACAGCTCGCACCACCGGAGTTACCATCTCTATCACAAATCGCCATTGGCAGCGAGCATGCGTTGGGTCTCACCACTGAAGGGGATGTCCTGGCATGGGGATGGGGTGAGCACGGCAACTGTGGGCCAAATACAACCAAAGGCGATGTAAAGGGCAGGTGGAATGTAATTGCTTCTTCAAAGTATTTACCACCAGGAAGCAATATTTCTTGCATCGGAGCAGGTTGTGCCACGAGTTGGATCTTCATCAGCGACTGAGCGATCTATCACCTTTTTATTCAGATCCAGTCAGGGTCTTTAGCATAGTATCCCCCTTCCCGGACGACAATAGTGCTTGCAACTAGCAATATTGGCCACTCCTTCTTCGAGGCAAATTCCAAAGGCGCAGCATGCCGGCAGAGCGCAATGGTATGGGTTTTAGGTTCAGAACACGAAATCTCCTTCAGTCATCAAACACACCATGGACCTAATCATGTCAGAACGCGTCCACCACCGAAGGGGAAATCTCACCTGTGATAATCGTTGAGTTGGTTCAAGGGCTTGGGTTGCATCTGAATCGCCATTTGCGATGCCTCCCGCGCTCACCCTAGGGCCATTGATGCTCTGGCTGGGAATAGCTGATTGGGTTCGGTTTGAGTTCATCGTCATTGGATTCTGGAAGGGTTAGCACCTCCAAATTACGACGGAAAGATTTGCTTACGCTTTCTGCCCCATCCGCGTCGTAGAGTAACATCTCATCTTGCTCCTCGTATGGATCCCATGCTCCGTCATCGTCACCCGCACCTTGAGATACGAAGAGATCATTCGATTGGATGCTAGGCTGTGGGGGAGGTGGTGATGGTCTTGTGGCCCTTTTCTTTAGGCTTGGTGCGGCACTTGCTGGGGGAGGTGGCATTTCTGAGGTAGCGTTTCTTTTGGAGCTCGATGTTGCTTCAAGGGGTCTCTTAGACCCAGCTCTAGAGGCGTTAGGTGCAGGCGATTGAGAAGCTGTCCGCACTTCCCCTATTGTCATCAGGATAAATTCAGTAATCATACCCTCGTCGCTGTACGTTAACTGCATGGGGCATGATGGCCGAGAATACAAAGCCTTTACAATAGTATTGGTGATCCCGGCATGCGTGATGATGGACTTGAAATCCTTGACGCTGATAACAATGTGAAGCTGTTCCTCAACCGCAAATTCGGCAAACTCTAAAGTATCGATCGCGATCGTAGTATGTAGCGGCTGCTTCAAAATTTCTGCATTCACATCAGTAAGTAACTAAAATGCCAACTCATGCTGAGAGATTACCGCTTCCGGACATGACCTTCTCAGTATAACTCGTGAGACTGACGCGGCCCTCTGCGGAATAAATATCAAGCTGCTCTGTCCCAGGTCCAAAGTGCTCGACAAATTCCCGGAGAGTCCTTGAAGAAATCGACCAGCTGTTGGTGGCGATTGCCCTGTCGAAAAAGGCATGCATCGGTGCAAAGGACTCGAAAGTCAAGCGGTACGTCTTGATCACGCCTGTAGACATTAATCAGATACTCTCAGTACTTGGTCGTGTAAATTACCATGCCTGCAGATGATCTTGATGACAAAACGGCTTTTGGTCTTGCCCTCGCCATCTTCAACTGAGACATCGCACCTTTCGATTCCGGTCTCTCTCTCCCTAGTTGGATCGCCAACACGGCCCTTGAACACGGACAACAGCGCCTGAGAACAATGAGCTACTGAAGCAAGCCCAACTACTTTGGAAAACTCACCTTGTTGTAGATCTTGCAGTAAAACTTCTCCTTTGCCTGATTTCCTGATCTCGGAGGCTTGTACTGGTACTTGGTGAAGAATTTGTTGCCTATGAGTTTAAAGGAAGCATAAGCGGATTTTGAAGAATTGAGGGCTGTCAACACAAGCTGCGGTTTAATCAGTACCAACACGTAGATATTTTGGATCAAGGCCAACCTTGTCATGGGATGCTTCTATCGAGACTGCCTCACTGAACTTGCCCAAGCAGACCAGGGCATCGTGTAGTTTGCTGAGCGCTTCAGGGCTAAGAGTGAAATTCAAGATGGCCATGCTGAAACCTAGAACAGTATTTTTGATAAATGGCTTTTCTTCGATTTCTAGTCACATATTTTGAATCTTTAGATTGATAAAATGGGCGCCGCCAAGATTGTCGGGTTTGTGTGATGGTGTGTTCCTCGTGCGTTCGTGAAGTGGTGCTTGTGTTCGACGCGTCTTCGGCAAATTCGCGTCATCGTGAACCCCGCGTTTCTACTCCGTACAATCTCAACATCAACATCCCAACATCCCCACATCCCATATTATTGGGCTTTGCTATATTGCCTAGCCTATTAATATATTCTTTTGATATCCATACGACCTTCTTTGGCTATTGCCGTGACTCGTACAACCTCAAACACAATGGCGACTCTGCCTGGGGACGTCCTGCTATGCATCTGTGAGGAGCTGTCTAATCAACAAGAGTTCGGAACTCTTTTCAACTGCGCCACGACGGGAAAATCCCTGGCAGGCATAGCCCTCGGATGGCTCTACAAGTAATCAAAACAAGCACGCCTGATAGATGTGCCTTGCTAACGACTTTCAGAATACATCACCTATCGCCGGTCATCAGCAGCGAAGGCAACGATGCCGAATTGACGAAGAACCAAGGCCTGAAATACAGCGATCGAGTGGCAGAACAGAAGAAAATGATAGCGAAATGGGCTCTACAATGGAAGTCGGTGCTTCGCTCGGGCCTCGGTCAGACGCTCTACCCATACGGTCTTTATATTCGAGTCCTCGACTTGCGAAATCTTACGGAGCTACTCGAGGAGTCTTTATTTCGAGAATTCGAACAGCAGGATTTCTTTAGTGGGGAGATGGCACAATTCTTGAAGGTTCAAGAGACACCGGTCAAGAGGAAGAGACCTGGAACCAAGGGGGCATACAGTAAGCATAATTCTATTATTGTCTACCGTGTTAAGTCGAAAATAAGACCTTTATAAATATTACACATCCAGTGAGATATTGACATGGTCTTATTTTCATTCAATGCGGTAAAGGCAGCTCTGGCATCCTCCGGGACTTTCAAGACCGAGCTTTACTAACAGCTACTTTTTCCCAGCCCGCCTTAACATTCCTCTTATCCTCGATGCCGTGGGCGAGTCTTTGACACAATACGTCGACGCATCGGCTAGCCAAAATCACTCCACAGTTGCCCTCGAGGATCTGTCTGGCAATATAAATGCGGAATCACTTCCACGATGGACAAGTCGGCTGTCTAAGTTAAAGTCTTTGACCTTGTGGGATGGAGGGGTCTTGGACGCGAGCGTAGCTACGTCTATTTCCACCAATTGTTACGATTTTGATGATTTAACGTTCTACGGGCTCGGAGATGACAAAGATGCTACCCTATCCTCCTTTCTCAGTGCCCTGAGACCCAACACTCTTCGATCTTTTACTGCTCTGAGCGCTGGTGGTGTTGGCCCTGAGACTCTTCTCGCACTCAACAACCACTCAAAATCTTTGAGGATACTGAAGCTGAACGGCCTGGAGTTGATTGGTATCAAGAACCTCAATCTCCTTCAAGGCTGCGAATCTCTCGAGGTCCTTGAACTTATCGGCAACTTACCGGCGGGATATATCGACCTGAAGAACACTGAGAATGATGTGTTTCTCGAGATTGTTGCTTGGCTACGAAAATGCGTTCAACTTCGCGAGCTTTCCTTGGAAGCCTTGGTCAGCTCTCCGTTAATTCTGACCGAGATTTGTCTATGCAACGATATCAAGCTCCGGAAGCTCGTAGTAGATGGATATCTTATGGTTCACAGTCAAAACTTCCACCGATCACTCTCACACCAAACATCTCTCGAGCACCTACATTTGAAGGCTGATGCCGAAGGCAGTTTCCGTGACGACATTGATATCCTCATCCATTCCATAAGCCAACTGCCGCAGCTAAAGTATCTCAACATTCTCAACACCTCAGAATACTTCCAAGGTCCTGATATCCAAAGCCTCGTACCCCACTTGAAGAATCTGGAGGAGCTCTGGTTCAGCGGCTACGATGTCGATGACCGCATCTGGCAACCTCTCTCAGGCCTCCACCAGCTCCGAGTTCTCAACGTCCTCGCTTTATCATACTTCACACTCAACGGCTGCCTAGCGTTCATTTCAACTCTTAAGCCCACCAACCAGGGCCTGCTCCTAGCGGCCATGAACCAAGCCACTACCCACGGCCTCAGCGAAGCCGAGCAGACCATCGTTCGAAACGCAATCAAGGATAAGGTTGGGGGATCATTTGACTTCGTGCTATTTAGGGAGGATGATTCAGAGTCCGAGATTGACTCTGATTAGGGTTCACGGTCAACTGAGGATAGTGATTTGTCTTACCTTGTAGAATAAAAGTTGGTGTTGGGTAGATATGGAAGACTAGCGATGCTTTGATTCACAGTACCTTTAGGCAGTCATGATAATACGAATTAATGATATACATTCAAACCCAAGTGCGAGATCCGGGTCGTTGCTGTAATTAGTGATACCATTGTCACTTGTTCACCACTCTCAATGAACATCGAAAGGCAAATTTCGTTTATTTCTTGTACTTTCTTCCACCACAAAATCTTAGAACTCGTTCGCCCTCGGTGCTGGCGCGGATGTTCAATAAATTCCTCGTGAAACAGAGCTACGCTCCTGCCGACTCGCTCCTCTGCATACACTTCAACGACTTTTCCACCAATCACTGATCAGCTTTCAAATTCCCCTAGTCACTTCGATCCGTTGGAGTAATTCGGAACCGGATACGAATTTGAAACTTAGCTGTGCTGTAGTAAGGTCAAACATCGTTTCGGTGTCAAGCATTTGGGTCGTAATGAGCAGAACCCGGAAGCTGATTGGTGCCACAGCAGACCTTAACTTTCACCTGCGCCGCACATATTACGTCGCCGAACACGGAATACCTGCACTTTATTTGGGCAGCAAAAACGAACCGCGTGTGGGAAGAGGAAGGACCGATGTTGCGTAGTCCTCCTTCCCTTTCGGGCGCCTCCGAGCCGGCACTGCACGACTTTCGCGAGAGCTCAGATCCCAAAATGAGCGGCAGGAACTGACCCAGAATCTTGGGTGAGAGAACACCCTGGGAATTGTGCGGGGATGGCGACTGCCTTATTTTTTAACTTGGTAGATTCGAAACTTCCAGCACGAAAATTTGTCCGAGGGCCTTCTATGGTGTTTTAAAATTCACTGTACAAGTTGATTGTTTACGTGCAGGCCTCAGTATGTTCGACAACTGGCCAGTCCAGAAAATGGTAGTGTAGTTAGTGTAGCCAGTATCCAATGCGTGTTCCACGATCTGAGAGATCGACTCACCTTCGTAAATTCTGGCTTCAGACACCGTAAGAATAAAAGACCAAACAGAGCAGAAAAGAACAATTTCTCGACGTAGGCTGAAGCCTAAAGATAGAACGGAACGAAAATTCGTGCGTACGTATACTCTTGCAAGAGCCGCGGCTACGCAGGGTGGATGTATTTATCTTTCAAGTTCTCGATGCTACTTTCTCGATCTCAAAGCATTCGATCCCGGGAACTTTGAGGACGCCACTCATTGTTGTGCTAGAAATTTCCACGGAAGTAGATTCGAGGATGGGAGAAGAGCACTTGAAACCGAGGGCTTCTATTGAAGTTGAAGTAACAATGCACAAAGGCGGAGGTGCAGTCGACTAAAGGCATGGTATATTGCCAGATTTCTGCGGTATACTCATTGGGAATTGTTGAAGAGGAACGGTGAGAGTTCCGGGTTATGGGAAGATCCCATGGCGATGATCTTTCTCGTTGCCCTGGAAGACGTGTATATTGTTTTGAATATGTGTAAGACAAAGGATACGAGATACTAAGTAAGGGTTAGGGCTCTTCTCTCGGCATATACTTTCCGAAGCTTCAGATGCCAAGTGTTTATTGATTTTCAGGGAGGTCAAGGGGAACAGGTTCACCTATTCAGGCTAGTAAATGTTGAAAGGATCGATAAGCTTAATTGTGAGATTCGCAAAAGCTGTTCTTGATAAACAGACCAAGTACCGGAATTCGACAAAAGTCGATCTGCAGTCATCTTTCAATTTACCTGGAACCCCTTAGAGTTTCGTCTTTCCCCATTCCGGTCTCTTCCGAATAATGTTGACCCCTTAAATGGGGATCCATCTCATCCCCGGTTTTTAAAAGATGGATTTTGATCAACGCGCACGCTCCCCGTCCACCTCACAGCAACGACATTATTTCAAATAGCTTGCCTTGGCTCATCACCTCGACTTCTGCAGTAAGTGAATCTAAGGCACTTGTTGTTGGTTCGAGTCAAGAAATCTGGATTGATATCCGCAAATCATGCCATGATTTGGACCTTTTGGCGCAATATTAGTGCGTTTTATGACACGGGTGGAAGGCGTCTAGAAGTGCTTTGACTGGACGCCGTCTATAACGGACTGTCCTTCGTCTTCCCGTTGGTGGAGCAGCACGACGCGAGTGGATCTCTGACGAAGCCTGGAGGCGGAAGCCAAATTTTCTTATCAGCACTTGGCTGCGGCCGCCAGGAACCAGACTCTCCTCTCTCTGTTTGCCGCTCTGACAACCACTCCACAACGGATTTTACTGACCTACGAACCCGGCTGGGCATGAAAAACACGAGATGAACAATTCAATAGTAAAGCCGTGCCATCATTCGAACTGGGGATGCAGGTCCAGCGGGCACTTCCGTAGAACATTGGTTATTTTCACTGGGGACTCTAACAACACCCGTGATTGCTTGCCTATAGGTCCTCAAGAACCAAATTCAAAAGGAACAGAGACTTCGAAGTTTCGAAGAGCTGCAAGACATCGATCTGCTGTGCACCAGAGATTCCCCGCATCTCAAACTGACCTTTACGAGTTCTGAGACATCGTCGATCTTCATCCTTTTTCGGAATATTCGCCGAATTGGACCCACTTTCGAACCCAGGAATGCTTCTCGTCAAAAAAGATCGATTTTGTGGCGTTTACAGTATGTTTGGTAGCGTTTGCTCCCGTCTTTTAAATTTGGTTCCTGGCAACGTGGCCAACTAGACAGGGGAGATGGAAGGGCCAGCTGCAGTGCATTGCTGCAAGGAAACGGAGAAGAGTCTCCATATCCAGGCGGATCTCCTTGGTCTACTCCCTATCACCCTAGCGAAACCTCCCTGGAAATCAAGTGGATATTGTGCGGGTCTTGAGGCTTTGTCGAGACACATAATAACTATCAATCTTCTCTCCTATGATGTCCTTTCAACCGTCACCGGGGATCTGCCTTGCATTTTATACCTTTCTTTTCTCAAGGTAGCCGTTTGTTTATTGTACTGTAATAGAGGCGTTCGACGATGGCGAAAGAAAACAGAGGACCTCAAGTCGAGGCTGTTGCAATTCTGTTTCTGATATTGTCATGGGTTTTTGTCGGATTGAGGTGCTATGTGAGGGGGAAAATGACGAAGAATTTTGGTATGGATGACTGGCTGGCTGTCTGTGCACTGGTGAGTGATCTCTTCCTCGTCCCAATGGGCCGGACAAGTCGCCCGAGAGCCTTTTGTGTTCTACTGCCTGCTCTTGAAGATTGTGAAAGAGGGTCATCCACCTCTTTCCATTCAAGACATGAAAGTACTTCGTCAAAGAAGGCAAGGTCGATGTAAAGCGTATCCGAAGAATGCTGACTCTCCAATTTCAATAGATCCTCTTTACGCTCTACTGCACCTTCGTCCTTTTAGGAGTATGCACACAGTCTTCTCGCCCTTTTCACTTCAGAACATGATGCTAACTCTTCGACGCAGGTGAAATATGGAACTGGCCGGCACTTGGCTGACCTTCCCCCAGCAAACATTCCAGAGGCCCTCAAAGTACCTTTCCCAAATTGCCCATACCCATGGTCGGCTCGCTAACAATCAGTAGTGGTGGTGGTGCTGTGAATTAGCATACGTAGCATCAACCGCCGTACTGAAAGCTAGCATTTGCGTCTTTCTCAACAGGATCTGCGTCCGAAGAAGCCAGAGGCTGACAATCTGGATCGTTTTGGCCATTCACACTGCTTTCAGCGTTTTCTACTTCTTCCTCATCGTATTCCAGTGCCACCCAGTGGTCTATTTCTGGACGCAATACTTGGGAGACACGGGCGGATGTGTTGCATCAAATGTCATCCCCGACGCCACATATGCACATTCTGCAGTCTCTGCATTGACTGACTGGACCCTGGGTATTCTTCCTATCTTCCTTGTCTGGAGTCTGAAAATGAGCCCGAGAACCAAAGTATCCGTGGGGTTGATTCTTGCCCTTGGCGCCGTGTAAGTGTTTTCAATTTTCCAACTCAGACCCCTGAAGTCCCGACAGTCCTGACAGTCTTACTCTAGTGGCTCCACCGCAACAATCGTACGAATTCCCTTCATCAGCCAACTCTCGCAAGGCGATTTCCTGTACAGCACCACAGACGTAGCCATTTGGAGTACCGTCGAGCCAGGAATAGGCATAACCGCATCCGCAATGGCCACTCTCCGCCCCCTCTTCCGAACCTTCCTCGCACGCAAGAAACTCTTCGGTGGTTCCACCGGCGCTAAGGACCTCGAGAGCCCAGGCTGGCACAATTCAGACCGACCTGCACGAGGGGGTTACTTCCGCAGCGGCGACAATCTCAAGCCGGGCTCGGAGGAGTTGGGATTGAGAAGCGATATTGCGAGAGGAGTGGGTGTCACTACTGTGATCAAGAGCTTGAACTCGGAGGAGAGTGCGAAGACGAGGAGCCGCAAAGGGAGTCTGAAGTGGAGTGGCAATGCGGATCCTTTGAATGATAACAGCAGTGAGGAGTTCTTGCCCATGCAGACCAATGGAGATTGGGGTGTGAGGAAGACGACGCTGGTTACGACTAGCCGGGAACAAAACACACCAACTAAGGAGTTTGATGGGGCGGATCGATTGTAAAAATGTTTGTATATATTCAAAAGCAGCGGAGTGAATTGTTAGTAATGGGAAAAGCGCTAGACATAGAGGTAGGGGCGATATTCGCCTTAGGCGTTAAAGTCAAACTAATTGAGCTAATAAGACCTGTTCAGCGATGATTTTAAATGTGAGGTTATCATTTGGATGTCTGGCAAAGAACCACCAATCGCTGGAACCGAACAGCAAACAACAGTTTGAGCCGTAGACGACATGATCAAAGGCAATAGTGAAATTCCAATGCCGAAATTTGACAAGACAGACAGACCTACGGCCTGAGTGCTAACAACTCAGGAGAACGGCTAGCAGAAACGAGATAGTTCGAAAAGGAAGTGATAACCAGGCTCGGCATTGCGCCACACTCGAGCATATATTCTAGAAGCGACAGATCGCCTATCCACACTTGGCTTGCATGAATTTCAAAGTGGCTTCAATTGCCTAACTTCAAGATCTGCAAGTTAGAAATAAACCCCACCTCCGCTATGGCCTGCT
This sequence comes from Lachnellula suecica, assembly GCA_007825345.1. Classification (NCBI taxonomy): domain Eukaryota; kingdom Fungi; phylum Ascomycota; class Leotiomycetes; order Helotiales; family Lachnaceae; genus Lachnellula; species Lachnellula suecica. The sequence goes on from QGMK01000462.1 coordinate 17,449, forward strand.
GAGACCGCTCAAAAGGCCTGGAGAGACCAATGTAGGCGACATGGCTGTGTGGTGACCTAGCATATCACGGTAACCTATCAATCCCTTGAGCTCCACGATCTCTTCTGTGTAACATCAAGTCAGTTGCTGGGTACTATCAAACGGGTTGGACAATGTTATTTTCCAACGCTGCCCTAAGGAATGGACCAATTAATATCGAATTCAACAAAGCCCGGTAACCAATGGCTGAGGAGTTGGAGCCCAGTATTTGCGAGAAGCCCCATGTGGGCAGGTATCAATGCTGTTCACAGATGACGTGACGACTTCGTGTAAAGTTTTTTCTTGTGACTATCTGTAGCCGCGAACCGTATTTGGATCGGTATGAATTCGCATCCTTGTGGGCAAGCCAATCTCAAAAAAGGGTTGCAAATCCGTCTACTACGCTTCCCTTCGGAATTAAAAACGTCTTGTACAGTGGCTGAAGCGTCTATTTTCGTATATTTTCCGAGCGACAGCACGGATATCATGCATCTTTCCATACATCTCGATATTTCGCCCATTCTTCGAACCCTGTCATCGTCAGCAATTGGCTACATTGGAGCTTCCAAAACCGACCTAATTTCTTCAAAGGATCCAGCCCGCTAGCTACTCCGTCTAAGAACATTTTTCTCATGCCCTGAGTTTGGAGATTTTTCACGCAGGCGTCAAGTAGACCAACCATGACTGCGTCGTTTTCCGCTGCTGGGATACTGTCAGTAATTGAACTTTGAGGGGCATCATTTGAAGCAGCAGATTGATCATGTGGCTGGCTTCAACCACTGCCAGAACGGAGGAATCGTGCATTGGAACCCTTTAATTCCCACTTGATTTGGGAACGTAAGATGCATCAATAGCATCAACCAAATAGCTTATGAGCTTATAATTGCCTCTGCGAGTTGTTTTGGAGGTGTGAATGATGAATGAGGGAAGGAGATAGGAAGAGATATGGACGTACGGAGGCAAATACAAGTAGCACCACCGATATCTTGTCCAATACGAGCCGCCCAAGGTAAGTTCGACGGGATTGGGCTCCCGCATGAAGGCGTGTAAGTGAGTGCCGTGGCAACGATAGTTCCATTCTCGAGTCCCAGAACAATGTCCTTCACATTGGGGCCATTCATAAGAGATGAGTACTGATCAAACCAGCCCATCTTACCTTGCCTTGCAGATGATCTTTCAACAAGTTCGAGGACTTTCATCATGTCTTCCTGCGCACAAAGCCTGTAACTTAGCTGTGCGGAAGACGGCTCATCATAATTCCAATCCTTGAAATCAAGGATGAGGTCGGACACTATCTGGCCCTGTCCAGGCGTATCCTTATCCATCTGCCATCCTCTACGCCGAAACCACCCTTCATTGAACTGGACATCTGAAGGGGGACCGTAGAGTATCCGTGGGAAAGTGCTCCCAAATTGTAAACGTATGACACCTCGTGTCCTTTTAAGCTGGGAAATGGCATGGCTGTGTAGGCTCAGGCCGATCCCTAAATGCCGATGTGTGGCTCGAACAAGGAGAGCTGCCAATGATGCAATGAGCTTTTCCCCCTCCTTGTCAACGTATGCTAAATATGTTGCACAAATACCGAGTATTACACCACTTCTAGTATCTCGCACAACGTAATGTTTGGCGTAGCCTGGGCGCCGGAGAAGAGAGGCCAGTGTTGCCTGATCCAGAATGAAGCGCCCATTGATATTTTCGTTCCATAGTTCCAACACACTTGAAACGTCCCTGACTTCATTCCATTGTTCAACAGGCCATAGCCTAGGCTGCTGGGGATCTGTGTTCTGGGGTTCAGGTGAAGGATCGGGCTGAGGTGATGGCTGCAGCTCACCAAAAATCAATGCAGCCGTATATTCAAGCGCAGGGGGAGCGTATCCAGCAGTCTGAATGACCGTAGGAAATGGAATGACTTGGGTGGAATCTGTTGGAGTACAGCATATCACAATGATGCAAGGCTTGTTATCACTGACCGCAAGAGCAATGTCTGCGAATTCGAGCTGGATCTGTTGGCCTGGTCGAAGGGCAAAACAGAGTATAATGACATGCCCGCGTTTTATGAATGCAAGATGGGTTGATGTTATACCATTTCTACGATAATAGTTAGCATTGGAGCGGGATTCCAGGTGAATCTCTGACCTTTGGGTATACGGTACGTGCCGTATGCGAGAGTGTCTCTTTGCTAATGAGCGCCCGAGAGGTTCAAAAGGATCACTATAGAAATTGACAAGTCAGCATGGCCATTAACCTGTTCACAGCTAAGAAAAAGTGTGCTATGAGCGTCTCAGAAACACCAATGAGACATTTTGGGCAGCCTATGAATTATTGAACACTTGGAAAAGAAAGTCGGGATTGTTGGGGTGAATTTTTGAGTAAAATGGCCATTGAGTTTTCCCATGTAGAGGCTCGCCTGCAGGAAAGCCGTGAGAGCCAAATTGCGAAGGTTTGGCCAGACTAGCCTGATGCTTTTAAAGCAACAGTGTGAGACCGGAGGTGGGTATTCTCACCTTATATCCGTCGGGTCAGTGCTAATAGGAGTGACTACAGGTGTCAAAAGAATGATGACGTCCGTCTCTTTGAGAGACCTGACTTGTGGCAGCCAATCAGTTGCATCTCGAAGAATGGTAGCCAGTGCTCCATGGTTTCCGCTTGCAGTAGACGGCCCTGCGACGGAGAGGGGTAATTCTTGATCCTCATCCATGTCCCTGACAGAGTCAGATATATTATCCAGAACTTGTCAATTATCATTTCTGGAAAAGTAACTTACATTTCATCCTCGTCTTCTTGTGAGCTGCTTGACTGTCGCCTGCGAGTGGCCATATTTGGATTTTGAAGTAGGTGGTCTTAAAATGTCCTCATCCCAGCGCAAAAGAATCAAAGATGGGGCGGGAAAAGTGAGCTATGGGGCTGTTAATCTAACGTTATCAGGAGAGTCCACGGCCCATTGGTGAAGTTTTACCTATTGATTAGATTCTTAGAGACAAATGAGGGTTTCCAAGATGAGCTCTATCGCTGTCTAGAAGGGTCTCTGGATGGTGAGTATCGTCTCTCGGCAGCATGATCAAAGTCCCTTCATTAACTCATCCTCCTCGACATGGCGACCTTGATGAATTGAGATGGAAATTTTCTCGAACGACCCTAATTCGCATAGCAGAAGTCACCCTTCTAACACGCCGTCCAGGTACCCAGGTAGGCAGACTCGGGCAAAATTCATGCCACAACCCGGATATGACCGAAAAAGAGCAGATACTCCAAGCCTTTGGGAGCGATGGAGAGTTATATGAAGTTATTTAGCGACACGTGCTCAGTAGCAGCTGAAATACGTTGGGGTTGGCTGGGAGTGCAGTGCACGAAGTACGTACTACGTGGCGGCGAAGTATCTTGAAAAGAGCCTGAAGTGGGATTGAACCCCGGCCAAGTGCTCCTGCGAAAGATCAAGAGGCCTGCGAAGGTCACACAAACCTCAGGTTGGTGTAACTCAATGCGGAGGCAAATGTTAAGGATTGTGTGCAGTGCAGGCCAGGGATCAAAATCTCGCCAGGGCCGGCCTACGATAGCGGTAGTGCTATTGGGCGTTTGGCGGGACCCCTAAGTCCTTCAAAGCGCGTAACTCGTGCCATTGCTGCCCGAAACAATTGATAAGGAAGCCAATCTGGCGCTGTAGAAAACGTGGCTGTGGGGCAAACAGGAGGTACTAAGAGATTTAAACTCTCATGCCTTCCACTCCGCTGAGCCTGCGCCTCTGTTCCACGGTCATTCCTGACGTTCTGCATGAACGTCAGGGGCCAGACTCCAGAGCAAGCGGTCGCACAAGAATAACGATGGTGTGTGATGTTGTATTCCCGGCGGTGGGATTACGTAGTGGCAGTAGTGGCAGTAGTGGTACCTGGGGATTTATCAGAAGTAGCACCATGAGGTCTGGAAGGCCTCTCCGCAGGAGAAGAACTGTCCCATCTGAGCCAACGAAAACAACTATCTTATCCCGTTCAATAGACGGCTTCTGAGCAATGTTCACTACTGTAAATGTCTCAGGAGCAGTGAGATATTTAGAAGCCGTAGTGGCGTAGTAAGTGAATTTCGCAAAGCCTTCATAGGCCAGGATACGGAACCGGATAAAGAGTGAGACTCACTGTAACTAGGCCGCGGTCCAGCGGTTGATGACCAAGTTCTCGACTGCCCAACGATGAAAACAATAAAATTCGTTCTTCGATTCAATGGATTCCCCTTCCTCCTCCTACGGTAAAGACCGACTGCTGCCGCTGCTGGACCACGGTCCGTAAAACCCTGTGTAACAGTACTGTCCGCCCACGTCGACTCCTCGAGTCAGTTCTCTTCCGCCGGTGTCCACATCGAGCGAAGTGCTGTAGAAATATCCAAAATAGACTAAAAGTGGCCGTATACTCTCCCACAACGCATCGTCTGCTCAGTGGCTCGATCCCAAGTCCGAGGTGGTAGAAACTCTACCATCGTCTGGCCTTATCTGCTCCAAAAAAAAATGTGCCTTGCACCTATTCATGATGTGCCTGCCCAGACCAATCGCGGCTGCAAAACATAGTGATCAAGACGGAACGTCCCCCAACTTTGGTGGGGTTTCTCTTCCCAGAGTCGTACGATGCCTGCTGCTTTGCGAATTGGCGTCTGCATCTGCAGCTTCAAGGGGGATCCTTTTGAAGCATCCTCGGGATCAATCATCCGTCTGTCTGACTGGACACGACGCAATGATCTGTTGTCTGTAGTAGTATTCGGGTATAAGAGGATCTTGTTGTGGAACCACACCATAAGTCCATATTTGCTGGCCAAATCCAAGCTATTGACTTCCAATACTTGCTGAATGGCTTCCAGATCGTGGAAATCCCGCGCGGACCTAATTGTGTGGTTGTGTGGTGGTGGGTGGGAAGCGAGTGGATAAATCCCCAGAGAACTTCCTTGTGGTACCTACCTGGTGTAACGCCAACTTCCATCGGCAGACCGCGATGCGAACTTGAAAAACCACCCCGATTTCCGTGCACCCGGCCCATCTTTCGCATATCGCGCCTCGACTTTAATTATGGTGCCCTCTCCAGACCGGGAGGAAAGTATTTCTGAGCTTCTGCCAGACTTAGAGCATGGTAAGAGACGCGTCTGAAAAACGCGTACTACGCGCATGAACTGACTTTCTGAATAGCTGCAAAATTGCCTGCAAAACAAAGAGGTATCAAGATCTCTGGCAAGGTGGACAAATTCTGCGCGAAAGCGTATGAAGATGGGCTGCCCAACGCGTCTTTGGATAGGCTCATCGATCTTCTCACCCTCCCCAGCGAGCTAGACCAAGCAAGCATAAACAACCTGATCAAAAACCTCTATCCCGCCAGCAAAGTCCCAGACACCACAGTAATCAAAGTTGTTGCCAGCCTAGGCCATGGAAGGGCCAAACCGTCGTACAATGCCCAAGCAGCCTTGCTGAAGTGGCTGGTTATGGTCTACGAGGTCGTTGAAAACCAAAGAATATTGTCTCAGCTTTATGCCATCCTCTTCAACTTGCTTGACACGATTGCAATCAGGTATGAACTCTCCCAGGTAAGATAGATTCAGCAGCATACTTACTGGAATATACAGACCGCAGTTGTGTCACGTGCTCTCCTTGATCACTCGACGAAAACATGTCCGGCCGTACAGGATTCAGTTCTTGTAAGTTTTCCCCTCCGAACTTCATGATGCTTATTTTAACGTGGACTTAGGATGGAGTTGACCCGGAAAGCCGGGAACGAGCCACCTCTTGTTGGGCTTATGAGAGTTTTTAAAGATTACTATCCGGACGTTATTGTTGGCGATGTGACGTCTGGAAGAGCGTCTGTATTCACGGTACTTGAATATTTCTGCGTTCTTGAAACTTTAGCTGACAAGTCAAGCACCCAAATCATGAATGGCGGCAGCGACTCAGCGAGATCCAAACACTTCACTTACAGAAGACTCAGGACGGGTTACCGTCTGAGCAGCGGACCTTTAGAGTCACCAGAAGAGGGACAAGACAGACCAAATCATCAGTTATACCAGAAGTACATACCTCACATGCTCACGAGGTAAGATACCCATTCTATCTTTAAAGCCGCGAAACTAACTCTGGAACAGTCCTCCGTCACACTGGAAGAGATTGAAGATGTGCATGACTTTGTTCAAAGGCTCGAGAAGATTGAACCTCCGAATCAATTAGTTGCTGTGATACAGGACCCTCTTCTACAGAAGTTCTTGCAACTCAAAACCTCTGATTCCTATGCGAGACGAGTGGATCACTGGCTGCTGGCTTTCTTCGAAGACCAACTGGAAACTTCGGATTCTTCTGAAGCCAAGATTCTAGAGATGCTCCAATCTATTTCTGGGTATACTCAGTATACCAAGGTACGAACCCGTGGGACCACCTATATGCTTCCCAATACTAATTGCTCTCCAGGTATTGCCTCCTGCTTGTTCAACATATCTCAAATCCATGATTCCCTCATGGAACGGGATTGTGGGTCGTGAAGTCATACTTGATCTTCTGTCATATACTCCTATTGGGTCATTCGAAGGTCAATTACCCAAGGCTGGCGAAAATACATTTCTGACAGTAACAGATCTTTACTCATCCATCTTTCAACCTCTGGAAGAAGCTCTCCTAGATGATGACACCACGCAGTCGAAGCTAGACCTCCTAACCTTCTACAGAAATCTCCTTGATCGCTGGGCAGCCTCTATGGTGACAGATCCACAAGTATCATCTGAGGCAAGAGAATCCGTGTCCGGCCTAATAAAACATGCCGACAATCTCGCACTCAGTGTAATTCAGAGTTCTCAAAACGTCACAACACTATCCACAGTGCTCTCATTCTACGAATCCATCGCCTCCATAATCTCCCACCCAGTTCTCAAAGACACAGTCCGCATAATCATCCACCACCCACT
>QGMK01000463.1:0-24364 GCA_007825345.1 Lachnellula suecica
ACCAGCCCACCTCCTCCAAAATGACAACCCGCCTCCCCTCCTCCACCACCTCCCGCCTCTCCACAGCCCCCAGCAGCATCAAGCCGCGCCAACTCGTACCTCCCCCCCCTCTGCCCACCCCCAACCAAACTAACACCAACTAGTCGCACCTGCACGCGCAACTCGCGCAACTGTCCGCCAATCTGGCGGATCTCGAGAACTTGCTGCGCATGACGAGCGTACAAGCGGAGTCTGTGAGGGGATTGGGCGCTTTTCATGGGGGATTGTGAGTTCTTCCCTTGGTTCTTGTGTTGGGGAGTTGCTGATGGGAGATAGATTCATGGCTGCGAGCAAGGTCCTCGGAGAGGAGACGATTGCTGGGGGCCAGAAGGGTGATAAATAAGGTGTCATGGTATGCGAGGAGAAATATGGAGTTTGGCGATACTTGGGGGGGACATTGCTGGATACGGAATGATGGAGCTGGAGGATTTGGGATGTGAAGAGGGTGAGGAAGGACACAATACAGAGCCCATGTAGCAGATGCACGCCGTTCTCACCTTCCGCTATTCGACTCCAACGAACAATTCATCTTGTCTTGGAATTTCGAGGAAATTCTACTATCTGATTGAGAATGCAGGCCGGTAAGCCTAGCAGACCAGTTTAAATATCTTGCTTATATTCGGCGCTCAGAGTACATCATCAAGAATGTCCTATAAAACCTGCGAGATTCTCTAGCGGCCTTCTTCATGGTCTTGAGACTAGGAAATGCAATTTCAACCGTTCATTGAGTACTTCATGGAGTACGAATCTTGAATAGACAACCTCTGACAAATTGTGTCAGCAAGCCACAACCTGATTTTTCACACTCAGGGGAGTAGAGGTCAGACACGATGAAAGTAAGAATGGACCGTCATTATATTTATGATCATTTAACGTTTGTATTAAGCTGCAAATCAATTCTCTAGAGCTATCCCTCTGCTCAAGTAATCCAAAATCCAGGTATCAGTCTCAGGTATCAAATGCTATGCCCCATCATTCCCCATCGTATACCCATTGTGCATCATCCAGTATCCATGATGTAAACCAAAGCAAGAAGCCCAGCCCGCCAGTCTACGGCAAAAATAGATGTAAACAGCCACTCATTCCGAAAGATCCCAGGCCAAAGACAACGAGGATATCCAGTAAACCCTTATCCTGAGCCGAACCCCGCCAAATAGCAACAAAAAGATGGTATCAAACAAGCAAACCAACCCAGAGCCCCAGCCAGTATGTCATCCCCGTTCATGTATAAGCAGAAAAAGCGAGACTAATCGCTGCCGAACCGATAACGCAGTATGTCCAACCAAAACCCCAAAGCGAGATCTCTGGAATGATCGCTCGCAGTAAAAACGTAATAACCTCCCACGCTTATAAGAAGAACCACCAACACCAGGCATTAAAAGTCCTGGAAGACGCAACGAATATGCAATCGTTCAGAGACTCATCGTAAGCCACTCCCACTCCTGTGGTCCTGTACCCGCTCCACCAACTCCACTCTGTCCGCTCATTACCATGCCTGGAGGGGGTCCGCCCATACCTCCCATTCCAGACATTGTCATTCCGCCCGGCCCCATCGGCCTCGTCGTCATCCCAAACCCACTTGCGAGGCCCATACTGGATATGCTGCCTCCACCTCCAACCATACCCATACCCAATGGTTTCGCAGCTTCATTCGACCCTGTTGAGTTTTCGGGGGAATCGACATCCATGCTTTCAATCGCATTCACACCCTTACTGTGCCTTCTCTGCCTCTTCTGGGAAGTAGCTGTATTTGGCCGAGTTGTATTGGACGCCGCCGCTCCAGGTCCAGGCGTGGCTTTCGGAGGCGCAGCTGCAATTGGAACGACGCCTTTGCCGCCGCTGATACCAGTAGTACCAACGGAGGATCCCGCAGAACCGTGGTAAGAAGTTGGTGTACTACCAGCTGTACTGCCACCATTACCAGCAGACCCAGTGACGGACTGTGGACTTTGGCTTTCATTGACGCTTCGAGCTCTGATGCTAGTAGGAGTCGTAGCCTGAGCCACTGGCGCTGGGGCTGCAGTAGTGGCTACGATCGAATTCTTTCTCGTACTTGGACCACTGGTCGTTGGAACGCTGCCCAATTTCTTTGACGCCCGGGTTGAGGCCCCGCCAGATCCGCTGACAGGAATGGAGGCGCCGGAACCACGATTTCGCTTCTTGATGACATCTGTTTTCAGGGAAAGAGGCCGAACAACCCCGTGAAGCTTCAGGAAAAGACCGCATGCGTTGCAAAGGGGATGTCCTTCAGGGTTTCGTCGCCAAAGCGGTGTGGTTTGCGTAAAGCAGTTGGTACAGGTTGTTGGAACCCCATTCTCGCCTTGTGCGCCAGCTGCTCCAGCAAGATTGGTGGTAGAGCCGTGTTTTGAGCCAATGGGGGATGACGGCCGACTGGGACCGACTGAAGAGAAGCCAGACATGTTGTTTAGATCTGGGGGAGAATTTGGATTCGATTGACCCATCTGGTCAAACATACTACTGTTGCGTCCTAGCAATGCTGCATTTGGCGTCGAAGCTGTACGGGGGATCTTTTGCCGTCTGTCATTGCCGTTTCGAGAGCGGTTGTCAGAAACAGATTGAGCTGATGCATGAGTTCGACCTAGAGAGCCTCCTGAGCCATCCCATTCAAGAGGGGATGACCCTATATCCGCGGTACCTCCAATTGTAACTTGTTTCCTTGGAGGGCCACCAGGATAACGAGCCGCCTGTGTATTGAATTGACCTGGCAAAGTAGCATCCCATTGCAAGCCAGCTCCTGGACCCATATCCATGCCAGGGTCATCCATGGGTGACTGAGAAAATTCATGCTGCATCATAAGTGTTCTATCGGCAAATGCTGCGCCTTCGTCGTCTTCATTATCGGAATCGGCCCCAAAGCTAAACATGTTTTCATGGCCTATGTGAACACCAGGCGATCGCGCAGGGTGTTCGGATTGAAACACTTGAGAGGGATCGATATGCTGTGCCATGCCAAATGATCCAGGAGCAGTGTAGGAATTCGATTGTCCAGCGCTGGTAACTGCGGTAAACATAGACCCACCATTTGCATTGTACATATATTGCGGCGCCATCGAGTTGGAGAGACTGGAGGGGCCATGACTGAAAGCATGCGGCCTTTGATGGCGCATATCCACGTTGTGATTGAAGAACATCTGCTCACCCTCCGGAATTGGTTGGGGGGTCGAAACAGCAGATGGATAAGCACTTCCCGGGGGAGAGTAATAATCGTTCGAGTTCAGGGAGGTAGAGGGCATCTGAGCGTTATTGTACATGGAGGAAAAGGGGCCGTGCTGAACGAGGGGGGAGTGCGATGGCGAGAAAGAGAAGTTCTGCTGGAAAGGCCCTGCGGAAGTAATGATTGGATCATGGTCCATATTGAACGTATCAAGTTGAAATGGCATCCCAGGATGATTATGTCGAAGCATTCCAGGAGGGTGCGGTTGGTCCAGGGAGTATTCGTTTAATTCCGCTTCATGATCGGGATCATTGGGTATCATTATGCTGTTGACAGCTGGAACATGAGGGGAGAAGTCGGCCGGTCGTTTTCGGGGCTATGTAGCGTCAGATTTAGCTATCGCAAGTGGCGCAACCCCAAGAAAAAGAAATTACGAAAATCCTAGAGAAGTAGTAACTCACGCGTCTCTCATCGATGCTAGTCTTCCGAATATGCCTTTGAATATAATTAAACTCTTCGGTGCTTCGAGGGTTATGATGCGGGACAGGGACGGATTGAGGTACTGAGAATTGAGCCGACTCCTTCCTCATTTTAATGGGAATCGCAGAAGCTACGGCATTTGATGTTTTCTCGGCATCCTTCTTCGTGAGTTCTGGGGAGGGTGAGTTGCCCAGTCCAGCCGGTGTCGAGATATTGTCAGAGAATATGTAATCGTCGAGGTTCATGGCATCTGGATGATCCGAGGGAGTTGTAGGTTTATGGTCAGAACTTTTTCTCAGCTGTGCGATTCCACTTGGAGCACTGGCAGGATGTAGTCTCGAAAGTCTACATGGAAAATTAGGATCGCAAAACCTGCAAGAGGACTTCGATATAGAACATACCGGGCAGCTTCCTCTTGCTGCTTGCGCTTCCGCAGACTCATGGCCATCATGCGCCAAGTGAGATTCTCCATTCGCTCCTGATTGGGCAATTGCTTCTTGGTCTTGCTATACAGCCTCCATATCTGCGTCGCCAACGGATCCTTCCTTTGCATCTCGTCTGGGCTATCCAGCTCCTCACCGGCAGCGTCATCCTTCCAATTTGGAAAAAAGCTCTCGCGCAGCAACTCCTTGCGCGCACTGCTTCCCGCCGAGAGATCCAGCTTGTCCAGAGCGCTCGCGCCAGAATCCGCGGTGTTGCTGGAGGTACTGTATTGCGGAGTAAGGTCCTTGGTGGAGCCGTCGTTCGGCTGGTCGGCAGGTCTTCGAGGAAAACGATAGTCGTGCTCTGTTATCGAGGTTGCGTTTAAGGTTGTAGAATTAGACTGGGCGTCTCCGCCTGCTGCATTCAGAGCGTCGGAGGAAGCATGGACGCTGCGCAGAATTCCCCCACGCTGCTCATATTGTGGTGTCGCGCCCGACATTTCTGGGAGCGACGCCTCCGCTCGCGGGCTGGCCTATGCAAGCACTCCGCAGATGCCAGGCTGGGGATCGCTTTGTTGGTGCAGAGGGAGAGTTGCTGTGTTGAAAAATGCTTTTCCTCCCCTTCGCAGCCTCAAGTGACTTGCTGGCTGTTGTATGCGACTCCGCGATGCGCGATGGGGGTGGTGTCTGACGGCACCGCAAGGTAGCGAGTCGACCCGAGAATGTCTCGCGGCGGCGCGCGCTGCAATGGCGGGCGCAGGAGTAAGAGTTAAGTAGTTTATGTACTGGGAGTCGAGGTCGAGGTTCGAATTCGAGGTGTGTGTGTGGAAGTGGAAGTAGAAGCCGGGCCAGTGCAAGAAAGCGTCAGGCGGATCTACTCGTGACTACTTTCGAACTGTCTACGGCTAGCTAGACGTCGACACAACACAGCAGAGTAGACAATAGACATACAGCCACAAGAGTCGCCGCCGGTCTTGGGTCTGGGTTTCTGGGTTCTGGGTTCTTCTGATCTGGTTCTGGCTGGTGCTCGTGGCTGGTACTCTACTGTACTTCTTTAGAAACGGCAGCAGATGGTGCAGCGTCTGTGTGGGGACATGAACATGGACATGGACATGGATGTGGACATGATCTCTTGCAGCAGCGAGTGGCTAGTACGGGAGGAGATGGGCGTAGGCGTAGGCGTGGGCGTGGGTGGGTGGGCGTGGACAAGGGGGGTCGTTTCTGTCGTTCCTCGTTCGCTCGGTACTATGGTGGAGATCTCTACTCTAAGCTGCTACTGCAGAAGGTGCCACTTCGGTGCTTGCCTTGCACGCTTGCACTTGCACCAGCATTTCCTCGACGTCTCTCCTTCCCAAGTTCCCCCCTCTCCTACCGGCTAGGCCACTCACAGCGCCAAACGTCGTACCGACGGCAATGCCTGTCGACTTTACAGTAGCGTTCGGGTGGTCTGCAGCTGCACTTGCTGGGGCTCATCAACCTGGTGGATGCTGGTGAGGTTTACGCTGGTTTACACTGGGCAGGCATATATGCATATGTTGATGAGCTTGGATAGTAGATACTGACACTTATATTGCATAATTGCTACTAATACTAACAAAACATCAATATCAAGTGGCGTTGTCAGTCAGAATTTAACAAGAACATTGTGAGCAGTCCACCTTCCCCTCCACATATATTGCAAACTGCTGCTGCAGGAGCTCGGCGGGACAGACCCCTAGCAGCCTAGCAAGATCCATCTTCTACAACCTACGCGTACCTCCGAACGGAGGTCTTATCCATCCAAATAACCAATGCATATAATGAGTAGCCTTCCCGGAAGAACTGCGGGAAGTTGAGCAACTTAGTCTACAAACTTATAAGTGTACGAGCCGACACCGCGGGCTATGGTGGCGGCATACAGAACTGTATGAAGTCAACCCCCGCAAGAACGGTACAATATCAGTATCGGCAAGTCCAGCGTTGGTGTTATGCTAAACGCTACAACTGAACGCAACTGAACACCACAGAGAAGCACAATGTACTTGTTCGACATTAACCCCTTGACTGAGTAAGTAAAGGTGTTCGTATGCCAGTAATTTGACGCCCCGCTCTGCTGCCATGCCATGCATCGCATCCTTCCCACGCCGATGCGTTGCGCTGCTGGCCATCTATCACTTCTCTCCCTGACTCGAAACTTCAACCTTTCAAACCCCCTCGCCTCAACTATTTCCCTCCCTTCCCACATCTACCGGTCCGTCCACACCTCCACCTTTTCCTCCACCGTCCCTCCCTTCTTCAAGGAAGTGTACATGAAGGCGTCGGGGCGTCTAAAGACGGGCCAATAACAGGCGCGCAACCCCACAAGCTGTCGAGGAATGGACGAGCTTCATTCGGAGCCAGAAACTCTGGGACATTGCATGGCCGCAGGCTACGGTACCGCGACCTGTGTTTTAGCTCTGCTGGTATGGATGCGGAAAGGACCAGATGCGGACGGCACTGTCCAGGCTCGTGAGTGGTGGAGGGGCAGCGCCGCTTTGTGCATGTGGTGTGGGTGAAAGATGCCTGCACTTGCGTCGCGGGATCAAAGATTGAAGTGGGGGTTCTCACAAGAAGAGGTAGGTTGCTAATGAATTCGCTGTGGGAGGTTTGACTTTGTCTTCCTTTGCTCCTTCTGGCCATAGGTTAAGAGCTGATGGCAAATTGAGAAGTTGCAAAGCAAGCCTCGAAGCATGGCTGAACTATCAGGTTTTCCTTTTGCCCCTCTGATCACGTCGGCAAAGGAAGAGAAAACTGTCAAAATTCTCTCAGCTCCACAGCAATACAGTAGCAACATGCACTCCCAGTTTAACTGAACCTCGGCAGGCTTACGAAGTCGTTGCTGCGACAGCTCCGTATTGCAGAGTATTTTGTCTACCGGTTAGAGTATCATCAAAAGCACTGCAGTGGCATGTAGCCGTCTCCCAGTTTTCTCCTCCGGTCGTGGTGCTCCGGACTTCAGGATTCAAAATGACCAGGGCCAGGGCGCCTGAGCTATTATTGGACAATTCTAAAGTTCTGACATTTTCAAAATCTTTGGGAACAGAGGGGTAAAATCCTTCCTGGTTTTGTCCGTGCTCGGGAACAGCAAGGTTCTGACTGACAGCATCTCCGGACGACTCATGCACTTAGCATTTTGGTCGTAAAGGCGAATTGCGACTTTGCAAAATCTTCAGCAGTCATTTGGAAAGAAATATGCAGACTTTTTTTTCTGTTGCCCTAACAGACGTCATGTGCCACCGGGAGACTGCCGCCATCGCGTTCCTCCTCGGATGCCCCTCGGAGGTCAAGCTTCTAAGCTTCTGTAGCCTCGTATTCTGAACACCTCAGCGGCGGTTACTTTGCGCTGTTCTTATACGTGCAAGCTGCCGAGGGTGACACAGGTGGTGCTGTCTAGCCCGTCGGAAAAACATCAACGTGCAACCTTTTAGGCTCTCATCTGTGCAGCGAAGCATTCTGGAGGACCTCCAGGACCCGCAACTATGGCTAGAATTCAAGTAGAAACGCAATAAAAGCCTGGAAAATGGCGAGTCCCCGCGGTTTCGACGTCTGCTGAAGTCTACAAAAATCCACACCATTACTGCCGGCTCAGTTGAACCACAATCTTCTCAAACATCCATGCTATTGTATTGTGACTTTGGAATTGATCAGCAGTTGCAGTGGGATGCCTTCTACCGCGCGAGACCGCGTTCCACATCATAGAGCCACAGATCGATCAGCAATATCCATTTTCCGCGTCCAGCGCGTGATCCGCTACAAAGATCTGATGCTTCAGGGCAGCATTGACGTCAACATGCGCAGCATCAGCCAGAACTACAACTCTAAAAGAGACGTCTACCGTGAGCGTGGGGTGAGACCCTGGACGTGGACGTGATGTGTAACATATAATGTTTATTCCCACTTTGCGTGTACGGCAAACTTAGTCGGGGGGGGCGTTGCGGGGGTTACACCCCTCGTTCTCATTTCAGCCTGAAAGACTGGCATCCCACGCCTCCCAAAATGTAACGAATGCTGAAAATATTTTAGTAGCGGTCCGTATGGTAGCCACTTTTCTTTAGATACTGACGGCCCGATACTCTCTTTCACTGCCAGTGCCAGTGGGAATTGTCCATTTCGGGAGTTTCCCTTAGCAAGACTCGGTACAGTATTTGCCAACGCCACGGTACGCATTATTGAGAAGCTTATTATTAGCGTAGCGAATTTACTTGGGCGGCGTGAGATCCTCACAGCTGGCAGGGGACGTCGCAAGTCTAGCTCGGTGAAGCACAAAGTCCGATTTCAGATCTAGAAGCCCTTCCACGATTCCGAAGTTTCCCGAGCTTTGAGCGGGTACACTCCACATAGGTAGGGCTCATGGCATGAGTAAGGACACAGCTTCATGAGCCGACGCGTTACGCGTTCTTGCTGTTGGCAATAACCTCATTTCCTCAAACTTTATAGTTGAGCCCCGCCAGCCGCGAGGATGCGGAATGCGCTCGTCATGCTTCGGTTGTATATCTAGCATGGACGGCTCTTTAATGAGCGGATCTGCCAATCCTAAAATTGAGGTAATTGGATCACTAGGATGCCCCTCTTGGACCCCCTAAAATCCCACGGAATTTCTAGCTTTCTTGGTAATATTTTAGCTCAGTGAGATATTTTGCGTGGCGAGCCGCAAGTTCCGCATACCCCAACCTTTGAGTTCCCCTTTTCTGCATAGGAACGTGGAGGTTCTCAGGGTTTCTTGCAGCTTAAGCTGGGAACTGATTTGGCAAGAGTTTCAGGCCTCCATTGAAAAATGATCTACGAGTCATATATGCCGAGCCGCAAGTTTACCTGAATAACAGTAAAGGCAATTAATCAATCTCATACAGCCTATTGTCATCCAACTTGCACTTCGCCCCCAAATCTCCCAACTACAGCTTTTGATTGGCTCCCAGAGCCAATAGCGGGCCTTTTTATAGAGCTTAGCTACTAAAAACGTCCAATTCAAGTATAAAAACTGTTTCTTGTCACGTTTGAGCAGCGAATAAAGCATGAATGATCATAGCTAGGAGCTATCCAGCAAATCAGAAGCTTCAAAAACAGCTAGGCACCCTTGGAAAGGCGGTCTTGGCGCCAACCCCCTGTATGGGTCCTGGAATTATAAGTCTTTCGATTCGGGAAATATACTTATGTCTTTGTAGCCACTCAAAATGCAGTGTCGTTTGATTAGCATGTGCGAAGGAACCGGGTTTGGACACTGATGAGACACAAGCTAGGACCCTTTCTTGATCAGTGTTGCCGATGTGCCCTCCACGTCCCGCTCAGACATCTCGGAGCTACTGCGGTTTGATGGCGCGTCGGGCATCTTAAGTTAAGGATTTGAGCGTCGGCGAGTCGGCCGCGCTTGAATAGCCCTCCGGAATATTGGCTGATTTCGGATGCTTTGAAGACGTCGATTGTGGGAGCATTTGGAAATATTCCGTCTTGGTAGGCGCATGCACATTGATGAAGTTCTCGCCAGACCTTGGAGCGCGGGTCCTTGTCCTTCCTCATGCAGATGTATGCCCTGCCCTGCAGCTGCGGGTGAGATTCACAAGCTCACTGGCGATGCTCGCATTGGGTATGACGAAAATACTTGACACAACTGGAGGACGACCAACATCTAGCGGGGCAGCACGTGGGGGTTACATGCAGAAGTAATTTGGAGACGACCGACCGCGACGCATTTTGGAAGAATGTCTCTCGTAGAGTTGTCGGAGCCGGACTCCAGGTGGGTTGAAGCTATTTTGATGGTGCTGTGGATCGATCATGATGGCTGACATCGGACTCGGAGCTGTCAAGAGCGTCAGGATGAGCCTGTTCCGCCGGAAGCTGGGGCAGATCCATCAGAGGCGTACGAGTATGGGCGGGAGTTGAACACGGTAGATTCACGTTGCACAGCGTGGTGGTGGTGGTGATGGGTTGCTGAAAGAAGCAAATACTCGAGGTCTGACTCGCTGAGCGCGGGGGGGTCCTAACAAAATCCAATCTCAAGGGTCAATCAGGTGATCGTCAAGAGGCTCAACATGGTGTCTGTCATTGCAATCGGCCGTCGGGAAGCAAAATTCATACCCAAAGCTCTTGGAAGTGCCGCGGGAAGCCAGATCTTTATAGTCAAGCTTATCAGTCGCGCCGCTGCCTTTGTTTTGACGGTGAGCTTCGACCGCAGATGGTATCATCCTAGAGACCTGTCACGCATTGCCAATGGCCCGCTCGCTGACTCGCAGAGATTGCGATTGCGGTGGCCGTGGGCAAAATCAGTTCTTGGGTCCTTGGAATGTGCGGTGTAGATAGTTCTGCGCCCTCTTATTCGAGTTCGCGCTGGCTGGCCCCTGGTTTTCTCCACGATAAAGCTCCAGAAAGACGTTACACACGCCGGCAGTCCCGCGGGGATTCAAGGCCCCTTAGGGTGGTGTGCGCTGCAATAGGAAAGTCGAAGCCACCGGTTCGGGGCGAGATGTAACCAGATCCATCTGCTTCCCCAGATTTCAGATATGCTCCTATACTACCGGCGATAGTGAGATATAGGACGAGACCAGACGAGATATGAAATATGAAGGCGGCCTCGCCGGCGGGTGACAGATAGATAAGTATAGTGCCAACTACCAACTGCCAACTGGTATCTCGGCACCTGGATAGGCTGCCGCTGATCGATACCCTGATACGAAAGCAAGCGCGAGATGGCCCAATATGATGCGATGAAAAACACTGAGCGCCTTATCTGTGGCTGAGTGGCCGATGGAAATTTTGTTTAAATACCTTTGGTCGCCCGTGTCCTTTTCAATTCTTGCGGTTTTCCTTTCCACATTTACGCCTGCTTTGCTGTTGCGCAATGATACACAAAGGCCAAAGTTCACCTTCTGAACATCATTTCGTTTTAAGAAATGATTCCAGCCCCTTTCCTTACCTACACGTGACTTAACGAAGTTCTTCGATCCATCAAGCTTTCAGGGTTCGAAGGTGGTATCTTGGGTTCCTTTGTCTTAGTCAAAATGCTCCGGACATTGTTGCTGGACCATCGTTGTGCTGGGAAGGTATGCGCGCAGTCGCTCCTCCTTTGTTGAGCATCAACAAGTCCTTTATCCACCTATTGAAATCCGAATGCGTCGTCTTTGACACTGCTATCTACGGTAAGGAAAAGGGTTAAAGTATGTATGAATGGCATTCTATACTCTCTTCTATCACGCCTGGATATACCTTTTTCTAATTCACGTCGTACATCATGGCTATCCTTGCTGTCTTTTCCAAAAGAAGTCTTTTGGCATTATTAATACACAAATTCTTACCTGTGGCAACCCAAGACATCAATGTAGTGCCAGTTTTAAGCACTTCTTCGGATGTAGACACCACTACAGCTCCAGAGATCGCCCCAATATCAACTTCGTCCCCCCCGCCCCCGTCGACGACAGATTTAGTCATACAAGGAATCTCGAGCACCACGCCAGAATCCACGCCTGCCGCAACTTTATCACCTACAATATCACTTGTCGATGCCGATAGCGGGTATCAACTCCTAGGGTGCTACAATGAGCTCGCCTCATTTTCCGCAGAGCGTGCACTGGGTGTCACGGGGTCATACATAAGCCCCATCTTCGCAACTGCTGATTCCTTGACGGTGCCGTTATGTCTGGAAGCCTGTGCTGCTGCTGTGGCGCCCGACGGAGCGCCTTACATATATGCTGCAGTTGAGAATACTAGGTATGCTATCCAACCCACCCACACGACATTTTGAGAATCTTCACCTTGATTAACACCAACTAACTCCATCATTGCCTCTTAGAGAGTGCTACTGCGGCCTCACCTTGTCCACCGCCTCAACCTCCGTCGACACTTCAAACTGCGCTTCCCCATGCGCTGCCGACCCGACCACATCATGCGGAGGATTCGGCTTCCTCACCCTCTATGAACTCACCTCTATCATCCAGAACTCATCTTCCTCTTCCTCCTTCTCCTCCATATCCTCCACCAGTACTGCAACATCCACGGTAACAGCCACAGCGAGCCAAATCGCCAAGCCGAAAAACCAGCACCAGCTCAACATGATAGGAATGTGGGTAGGAATCGGCGTGGGCCTTGCGGTTCTAGCAGTGGTTGTGGCGTTGCTGCTATGGTGGGAACAAAGACGACATAATACACGCCAAAGGTTACGCGCCTCGTCCATGAGCATGGTAGGAAACGGGCAGTTCATAGGGGGCTACAAACTTGAGGAGGAGCAGGCACATGCCCAAAGACCCTTAGAGACAAACAAAAATAGAGGGAGTAGATTCCTTGGAGAGTGGAACGTTTTTAAAGCGCAACCGCACGAGGTGCAGACCGTGGAAGCGGGTAAGAAACGTAGGGATGCATTTGCGGCGTGGAAGAGGAAAGCAGCAGCGGAGAAGGCCAGCACGGAGGTTTCTCACGATATGTGGGTGGAGGAAGAACCAGTTGAGAAGTCTGGGACGGAACGAAGGAGAACCTTGGAAGCGTGGAAAACGGGCATTGTGCGACCCCTGAGCAGCGATACGCAAGGAGTTGCGGCAGAGTCGGTTATGGAGGAGAAACCAATAGGCGATGGGCAAGCAGGCGCTACGGTACTATCCCCTATTGTGGACAGTGATGACGAGGGGATGGATAGAGCTGCAGGCAGGGTGGACAGGGCATCTATCTCGGATGAGACGCAGTTGGAGGAGGAGGGGGAGATCTTAGGGTATCAAGTTGCGGAAATACATCGAGGAAATATCCGCGACGATGTTTCGCTATAGGGATTGGAGACAGACACAAACGACGGAGCTCACGCCGAACCAGAGAAGAAATCTACCTAGGGCAAGGGAATTGGATAATTGCCAATGTCAAAGTTTCCGATTCGGAATGGCGACTTTCTTTTGGAAAGAAGCGATGCCGGGATGTACTAGAAGCCTGACTTCTGCAGCATGCTTCTTTGTGTATGAGAGGATTTGAAAATCGATTTGCTGCATGCAACAATAAGCACTGATTCAAAATAGGAGTGGCCTTGTTTGCGCGCTGTGTAGCGAAAACATATATACAAATTTGGAACATATGCAGACGCGTTTAATTTTCTTGGGCACTCAACTCTCAGAAGCCATCAACGAATATAGCATTGTGATGTTGGATCGATCTCTTCAGGGAGGTTCAGAGAGTAGTGAGAACAGTACTGCCGGGCGAACTTATCTTGAAAAGGAGTCTAAGTTCATGGCTACGACAGATCTATATTTCCCTATTGTACATTTAACACTGTTTTGATTTTTTATCTATCAATGTCGGGACTTGAGACACAAATAAACACTCACTCACCAAGTGATGAAGTGATGTTGAGATTCATTTAGGAAAGGCGTAGATGAACCCACAAATGCGGTTAGACTGATCGACACCTCTCATTTCAATGCCAAAGCTCACATTGGAGTTGACAACCACAGCTCCCTAGTCAAATTTCATACTTGAACAATCACGAGAAGAGTCAATTGAGTCTGGTGCGGCTCCATCTATCTAACTCGGGGGACTGCAGGTGTTGCGCGGGGAAGGGGCGGTCGAAGCACTTTCCTTCAAACGAGAGCATTCGATTCAGACCTAGGGGCAATACCTGCGGCACTTTATGCGGCTGCTAACGAAAATATGAAGGAAAGGAATCAAAGGAACCCCCAGACTTCTTCACAGAATTCTCCTGAGGTCGACGGGGAAAGCAGACAGCGCATGGAAGTTGGTGGTTTCGAGGCTCCTGTCAACGTATCAGCATCCGGCATCAGCAACGAACACGGCGCAGACGAGCCTTTAGACGGCAGTCGCAATGTATCTAATTCATCGAATTCCTATGATGGACCAGATCATGCCATCGAAAATGCTTCAATGAACGAAGTTGGGCGTGACGCAGACGAGAACGCATCAGAGCAAGCTAGCCAGGACCCCCAGGACACCCAAATAGCAGCGACTTTTCCATCCATGAGTCGACAAGAGACTATTTGGTGGGCTATGAGTTTCGAGGAATTGTACCAGCACGCAAGGAGCAAAAAGTTTGGAAAATCGGGAAAAGAAGGGAGAAAGTCCGGCAGAGTTCGCATCATCCAATGGCTCTGCGAAAAGGAAAACATCACACCTTATGTTGCGCCGTCTACAGCTATAGTCGACCCCACGCCTATTATCACGCAACCCATGGTACGTCCCACTGGCGCTATATCACACCCAGAGGCCATCCTACGCACGTCCGACCCTGCTCTTCAACGCTCAATCAAGGAAGCAGAGCGGGAATACAAGCACTGGCCAGCTGCCGACTTGCTAGTACTTGCAATGGAGCGTTCTTATCAGCTTCGTAAAGACAGCCATGGCAAACTTCCGTCCAAATCCGTTTCGGCCATGGCGAATTGGCTTGCAGCATGGGACGTCCTCAAAAGTCCTAGGGAGAAGAAGTGGTGGACCGGGGATGGAATTGATCTTGTCAACAGGGCAAAGGCGATGGGGTACCAAGGTTCTTCCAAGAAGTACGACGTTATTCTCTGGCTACGTTCTACCCCTGAAAAGTCTGAGGTTGAGGTCACATTGGTTGCGGAGCCTACACCGAACAGAAAACCTCTTAAGAGGAAAGCAGAACTGGCACCTCAGCCCGTGTCGAAGCGTCCCGCAAAAGGGTCAAAGAGACCTAATGGATGGCATTTACCACAAGAGATACCGTGAAGATATTTAGCACCGACAAGTTGTATTGCTGTTCAAATATTTCGTCTGAAAATTCGACGCTCGAAGCGCCGATCATATTATTCCATGTAACATCATTATTTACAGCCGTCTTTCAGTTATCCCAATTTACTGCCATCTTCCTATTTCACTAAAGTGGTAGTACAATATCTACGTTTGCTATCTACCGCGTTCAGAATCTACTCGCATCTTCTTCGATCATGCGACGAATGAGCACCTCGTTCGCAGCTTCCAAGTCCAGCTCGCTCTGTGCAGCCATGGGCTGAGCTATTGCTCTATCAGTAGCATCTTGTGCAGCTCGGCGTTTGCGTGCGTCGTCCGGGCTACTGGACCGAGCTTCGTCAATCATCAAGGATTGAGCAAGTGCGCGGCTCAACTCGTCAGCTTCTGCATCTAATGATACTTGTAAGCTCGCAGCAAGCGCCCCATCCATATCATCAGCCCTCTCTCTGTTTGGCTGCGTGGTTCTATTTGGTGGTGGGGGCGGTGCTGGAGGGTGCCGTCATCTGTGGCGAGCTTCTGCTTCTTCCCGCTCAGCTAGATCACGACGTCTTCGAGCCTCGCCTGTCTCCGCTGCCCGAGCTTCCCGTTCGGCTCTTCTTTGTCGATGTTCGTTCCTCCGTCCTGCTGCCTCTTCTTGTGCCATTTGTGCTTGTCGGCGAGTCTCGGCAGCCGCGGCTCTTATGCGTCGTTCTGGATGCCCCCGGGATGGTTGGGAAGCTGCTTCGCGCCGACGAGCTTCTGCTTCTTCTTGGACCAACTGACCCACTCTTCCGCCGTGAAGGCCTCCTCCGGCTGCTTGAGCTGGATGGCCGGCCGGGGCCCCTCGACGAGTTCCTGATGCCTGGGCTGGCTGGCTGGACCCCCCGTCTCTACGAGACCCTTCTGGCTGGGCATCTCTATCGCGTTCTTGTCGAGCTTCTCGCACCAGTCTATCTACATAAGATGCGTCGTATCGTCCCTGTGAGATTCCTCCCCAATGATCTAACTCTTCAGATGTAGCCTGCCAGCCATTCCTTCGCATATCTAACTCGACACCGGTACTCACATCAACGTCAACTTCCCAATTCACCAGATCCTGAAATGATTGCCCTATTGCAGTCATAGCATTCGCCCAATTCGGGCCATGTCCCTCTGGTCCATTGCCACCTTCAATCTGAGGGAAATTGTCCCGACATCTTTTGCACTCGCAAGTGTGGCATAAAAAGAAGGCGTGGGTCATTTCATGTAGGAGTGTGGCGATGAACCATTCATCATTTGTGCCTGAAAATCCACCTGAAGGTTCCACGTCGAAGTTTATATTTATCCGACCTATCATTCCCGCGTGATGCGTATAATGGGCAACATGAGTACCAAGATCGTGCCTCAGAAGGATGTGCTCTCGAAGAAGTGATAAAGCTCCACCGAAATATGCGGAATTAAAGATATCAAACCAAGTTTTTAACAGTCGGTGAACAGCTGAGTCGCTGGGGTAGCATGTTGGGATATCGGTTCGAAGAGTTTCTATTTGATGGGACTGCAGGTGTCTGAGTATGTTAGTATCTGCTTCAATGCAGAGAATTTCACTAAGATGTGTCTCTTCAAAACTGTTTGTTGGCGATTCGCGGGCAAGATCGCGCGAGAAATGCCGTGGGTCAATGAGTGGGTGGACTCTATTGGTACTCAAATAGAAGGGTGAAAAGCCAAGTATCCTACCGCGTGCAGAACGTCCAAACAGAGGGTCGAATGCGAAAGACATGACGAATATGGCAACAGGAAGAGAAGAGGAGCTGGAGAAAGTTAGTCTATGATAATTTTTAAGTCCTTTCATCCTGCTCGAAGGTGAAGAATGAGAAGCCAAATCCGAGAACAAAGGTTGTCCTCCCTCGAAAATCCTTGTAACAAAGATCACAATTATTTTTTGTTATTTTGAGCACAGGAGCTCCCCTTTGTTATCAAATTGCAATGTTGCACTGGTGCAGAAACTACTAGTTTCGGCTGACACACTGCTGTTCCCCGTGAAGGGCAACTTCCCGAACACGAAGCTATCAGATCTTCAAGTCTTCCATCTAAAGAACTGGACTCCACTAAACTAATAGCAGCCTGAGAGGTAAGTCTAGCTCTCTATTCGTTGGGCAGTGACGGACACTTGAAGTTTCGCCATGAATCATCTCCAAAACTACGCACCCCGAAAAAGACTAAGTGCCCGCAGCCTACACCAAACTTTCCTTTTCGAATCGTCCCACTCAAGCTTCTTCTCGACATCTCCACAACGAAGCATTCCATCCTAACAGAATGTAAATATGGACTTTGTCCCGGTCCTTACTAACACCACCAGGTAAGACCTTCCTTCCACTTTTCTTTGCTACACTTCCTCGTTCCTTCCCACATGATTAAAACATTCCTACTTCGCAATTTCCATGCGAGCCGTCAAGAACTCCACGAGTAGTGAGCATGCGACCTTCTTTGGATGTATGATGGGCCATTTCAAACGCAAATTCTTTTAGCTTCTTGTTGCATTAGGCCTCAATGCTAATTTCCTTCATGGATTTAGGTTCCCGAAGTCGAGGTAGAAAACTATGAACTCCGTCTAGCTAGACCATATATCGCTTCTACAGGCTATGTCTTATATGTGTGTCTAAGTTGTCGAGCAGGTGGAGAAACGAAGAGGTGAGGATATGGAAGTAAGCTAGCCTTCTGAAAGAACTGTACAGACAGGCAATTCAGTCTTCTGACAGAGAAGCAGTCGGATTTTAGTAGTTTTCGCCCAAGAGAGTATCGCCAGCATACTGGGTACCCGGTTCTTGGAGAACAGAATTCCCAGATTACATCAATATGAACAAGGAACAATATAACTTTCTCGTAACCTTTGCGAGCAGTGTTATTTTTTTAGTTGGCACCGCACGAAACAGATATATATGTATACATGAAAGGATAGCTCGTCCAAGGCCGCAAAATCGCCAAACATCCAATGAAAATCGTAAGTAGTCATCAAGCTCACCTGTTTCCGCGAAAGCAAAGGAAAACCACCCCCCCTAACTGACAACTATCTGAGTAGGAGCCGAAATAAAAACCACCAAAACGGCCGAGAACCTCGAAATCGGTCAGCATAAGTGCCACATTCAGGACCATAGGCTTACTCACGCAGCAGTAGCAGTAAAGATCTCAACCCTAGAAACAGCGGCACTCGTGAGAAATATCAAACCCACCGAAAACAGCACCGCAAACCCAGCCAAGCAAAACAGCAGATTATTTGTGCCATGCACCTTGGATAGTACAGTGATACCTATTGTCGGCAGCAAGCACGCCGCAACCGTTGAGAACGCTGACGTGAAACGCAGCATGCTGTGCTCCGAATACGTCACCAGCGTCTTATGGGCATCCCTCTTCTTCCGCCTCTTCGGCTTTTCGACCGGCACAGACGATGTAGCCTGCACTTTTTCGACATCATTCGAGCGCCTACTTCGCCGTCTCTTGCGGTACTGAGAGACGTTATGATGGAACGGCACGAATTCGTCTGCAACCCAGCGCGTAAAGCCATCGATCTTCCGCGGCGGGCGGGTGGCTACGAGGTCCCAGTCCCCCTTTTCAGGTGGCTTCGGCCACAGTAGTCGCCCGAGTAGCGTGAGGAACTGCCTGAAAAGAAAGGGCTCCTCGGCTTCTTCATCGTAGAGGGCGCCCCAAGTGTCCTGCTCGCCGGTGCCGCTGATGCAAAAGTCTCCTGCGTCAGGGTTGCGGAGCCACATCCGCAGGCTCTTCATGTTGTAGTTCTCGGGCTCGGGGAGAGCGGAGAGCTGTGTGTATTGTAGCAAGGCTTCATCTGTGAAACGATAAGTTATGGATTGATTGGTTGGTTTTATGGACGTACTGTACTCTTTGAGCAAACCCCTCATCTCTTTCACGAGCTTCCATTGCTGCGCATCGCCCTTGTTTCTTGAGTCTATGAGAAGGTCGGCACGCTTCGAATAGCGACGAGCCTTGCTGTCCCCTTTCTGGTAGTCGTCCCATTCCTGTCTATGAAGCTTCTTACTCAGCCGTGTGATTTCAGCTTGGTAGTATAGCAGGTTCTTGATATTCGGGTTGCGGAACCGAGAAAAGGAGGCAAAGTCGGGCGTTTCTGCCATCAGCATAGCTACACTAGGCCACTACAACACCCAGAGTCAGAAGTTTCAACCGCAAGGGTACCGTGAGGCAAAAGAGGAACAATTTTATTAATACAGAGTGAAGAGTGAATTCGATTGCATAACATAAGACTTGAAATCAAACGGGAGTGTGAAATCAAAGACACAGAGTTGCTTACTCCCGGAACAGGACGATTGAGATCCTCGCGGACCTCTTCCCCGTCTTGGTCCTCCGGTGATTCAGAGATTGTTGAGGCTTTGGTAGGGGATCTAGGGGATCTAGGGGTTCCAGTGTTCGAGTTTGGGTTCGAAAGTGTTACTGATATGTCTTCCCATTGAGCCGCATCTTGGCCCGGGTCAGGAGAGCCCATGTCTGCAGACTAGATTGTTTACCTGATAATTCCGCTACATACCAGAACGTAAATTGAGGTTCGGATTAGTAGTATTCTGAATAGATATCTCTTTTGTCCTTGAAAGGGCTGTATGGAGGTGTTGCTATGGCGCCTTGTATGCACTCATGCAACAAGAGAGCAAGCATGAGATAACGATTTGCACGGATGGCTATCGGGAATCCATCCTAGAAATGAGGGGGTGCTATTTCGCCCATAAATTAGACCGTGGATATAATTGGTCACAACTACCAGTACGGCAGATGGTGCAATTGAGGCTGTCGAGCTTCCAAGGGTGCATTCTCACCTCATTCCGAAGCATCCTTCCTTGCTCTCCCCCCAGAGGGTGTTGTTGAAAAACCTAGTCCGTCGGTCCAGCCCGCATTGCGCAAGGGCTGCCACACTGCAATCGGGGCATTTCCTAGATCACGCTGGCGAGGCTGAAGATTGAAATTTCTCTTTCTCATCCCCTGCTGGGCTGGTCTAATAGTACGGGGAAATATTAGTGTCCTCCTAGAGCATCCACTTGAAGGATCAAACTTTGGTACTGATTATCTCTAGGGATTTCAATGTTCTCCAAGAAGTCTCATTCATCCCGCAGTTTGCAAGAGAGCCTAGCTTATCGTGGCATTGCATGGTGTATGTCACATGAATGCAGCTCGGGCGGGCTTCTCTGCACTGCCTTCACCGAGATGCGAGCGGAATGAAATCCTACTTGTCTCCCGCTGGTTACACGACGGGAATGCCAACAAGCTTCTAGAGATTGAGGGACAACCCTGGTGGCACGCCGTCTTTGGAAGATAACGTAAAATGTATGTCTAAGTGCTTAGAATGTTACTTATCTTGCATTGAGCAATATTGACTTCAAATCTGATATCTTAGATACACATCGTGGAGATACCAACGATAGGACTGAGGCATTTCTGGATGCTGACAAAAGCATATGAAGTTGCAATATACGCAGCCTTGCCGGGCGTCGCTCAATTTTGGCTTGCAGATGGGTTGCACCCACCACAATTCTTGACATTTCTGCCTAGAGTGAGGTAATCAGAAATAAGCTTGAACCACAGCTTTGTTGAGCCTCTTTTCCGGCCCCCGAACTTAAAGGGCGAGGCTCGTCGTCTGAAATCAACATGGCTTGAATCCTTTTTGTGCAACCAAGCTGCAGAACCTCAGGATGGAAGGTCGATGTATCGTCAAGTTGACATACTTTGCCAGTTCGCACGCGAGCCCAACCCTTGCCAGCGATGGGCCAAATTTTTTATTACGCCACCATGTTCGTGGTGCCAAACGACAAGTGGTGAGTGGGCAAAAAATCCGGGCCGTGGGACGGCCGCTGTCGCCATCTCCTGTCCCAGACAAACTTCAAAAGTCACGACTCTTTCCTTCTGCGGACAGAGGCTTCGTCAGCGCATCATGTGTCAGACGTAAATCTGCCTCGATTGTTCCCGTTTTGTCTTGTTTTCCTTGTCGGCATTCCCGTCTCCGGATAACGTGTATTTTAGGGTTGTCAGCTGTAGCCCCCAAAAGGCCTCGCTGAGCGTTTCTAGACGAGAGCGGTCAAGGAAGCAGAGCCTCGCGATTTCAATAGCAGAGAAGAGCGCCTTATGGGGTTGTTGGAAATTTCGTATAATAGCTCTGGTATTTTCGCGCCCGGTCGGTCCTCAAATTATCAACAGCCAGGTTTTCCTTTGCCCACAGCCTCATCTTGAAAAGGCTTCTTTTTCAGCAGCACCTAAGCGACCATACAGTATCGTTGTTAATAAGGTTGGTAATTATTCGCCATGGGCGAAAAGCTGGAAAATGGAGGTAAGACTTTTCTTTCCCGCTTTGAAGCTGACTTGCCACTCCTCTTTAAGAGACGTCGCTGAATAACGGCTGCCGCTATATAGTTCGAAAGGACAACTACTTGTCCGCGGCTGCTGCCGAAAGGCCCTCTTCCTATGGCCACCGCCGGTCCATATCTTCCCTTCGATCTGACGTAACGGAGGTCGAGAATGATTCTGAACTTGTACGCTTCGACAGCGAGAAGACCAAGCATCCAGAGATAAAAATCTCCCGTTTCGACTGCCTTGTCGGGGTGATCTGGCCCGGGAGAACGAAGCGCAAGATTGAGAAAGCGATGGGGAATGCAGATGACAACGAGTTCTTGGTGTGTAATAAATTCCATGATGCCCTCGAGGAAGAGCTGACTGGCTAGAATAACCGCCGTTCCCGATGGATTCTTACGGTCAATGTCTTGTCGAAGAAGAAAGAAAACTTCGGCTCTAACTTTGTATCCAAAGCGGCCCAGTGCACTATTGACACTGGAAACCTCCAGGGAAATATTGTATCAAAGGAGTTCCTGCTGGACATATTGGGATATTCTGAATCCGCATTTGAACCCCTGAAGGAATCAGAGAAACATGGCGGCATCTCAACAACGGGCGATATACTCATACCCCAAGGAGTAGTTCATTTGACGTGGTTCCATGGCAATAGCACTCAGGTCTTTCGTCACATGCGCTTTCTCGTCTCTCCAAATCCGCGATGCGACCTTATCATTGGGGCTCGTTCGATTGAGAAGCACAACCTTCTTTCCCCACCAAACCTTGGGGTGGTCGGCGCACAAGATCCAACTGGTACGTTCATGAAATACTGGAGCCAAACATACGAGACGCCTGGTCTAATCATGAATTCAGATCCCGATTACGTCAAGTTGAAGGCTATCGAGCAAAGATTGGAGAACGAATCCGAAAATCTAGAAATTAAGCGCGACGATGCAGAGGACAGCCCAAGCAGATTCAAAGAATTGGATGCACAATATATCGCAAAGAAGAAGCTGCATAAAGTGGCGGAACTCGACCTCGAATTATACATCGCCAGAGTGGAGTTCAAAGAGAAAGAGACTGCCCAAAACCGAGAGCTGGTGAAACGGATCGAAGCAGAATTGGACTTAGCCAAGAAGGATGCCGGTATAGAAATACTGCTACCTGCCTCTAATGGAACAGCTTCAGGAGCCAGCAGTGGCTCTTCTAACTCGAATCCCACCAAGCGTCACGGAAAATGAGAGGGTTCAGCACAAGCCTTGCATCTTCTGGACTTTAGGCAGTTGGCCTATTCGATTATTGCCACCAACCACCTTCTTTCGGATCTTGAGACTCCTTTAATGGGTTAGCAGGCGGACATTTTTCTAATTCTCTTGGGTGGCGGTCTTTACATTCTCTTGGGAAAATGGGTTGGTTTTGTGACTTTTTCGTTGCATTCAAGAATGGCTTAAAGTTAGACGGGCGCAAGTCCACGGCTCCCTTTGACGAGTATCAAAATTCATATGTGGCCAAGAAATCTTTGCCAGGGTTGAATACAGTATATGAAGTGCCCCGTGAAGTAATTGCAATCTGACAAGCCATACATCCTAAGAGCACGAGCCCTTGCTCAGCGTACACCTTACTCTGACATTATACCCCGATATCACCAAATCAAAGCGAGTAGATCGTTTTCGCTACATAAATAATGTGCCACGACTTTTGGCACATTCAAAACACTTTCAGAATAGCAATTTCAAGGCAAGAAAAAAGAATAGAGGGAGGCCATACAAGTCAAAGCTTAGGTGGTCTGTACGCTGAGCAATGCCTCGTGCTCTTACAGTGTATAAGGAGCAGAGAATTCAGGGCAAGAACACATTCGTATAATACGAAGAAGTGTTTTTGAGATCCCTCCGGCTCTGTCTCCGAGACAGCTCTCAGAAGGTTCAACGTTATCAAGTGTAGACATCGACGAGCACTCTTATGCCTCCAATTTGCCAGTCGTATGCAGGAAAGATTCGAAGTTGTTCGCAGCCAACGGCCTCCGTGTATCTTGAATGCCCTCTTGAACCCTCGATTATTATTCGGACTGTAGACTTCGGCAACGAGGCTTGTCGGTGGGATCAATGAGTTTGCAGCCTAAGGTTCTCAAATATCGTCTCCTTGGTTCTTGTTAGCTGAGTTGCTCTGCGTAGAAGAGGATGGAGCTGCAAACCTTCAATTACTGCGTTGAGGATTCGTCAATCACTGGAAGGAATCAAACTGACAGAAGAAAAAGGCTCCCTACCGATTCAGTTAATAACCCCTTTAGGAACTCTGCAGGCCGGATGAGTAGAGATGCGAGACAATCGCGGTGTGAGCATCCAGCTCTTGCGAAAACCACATTGAGGGGCATTCCTGGGTTTTCACGATCAATGGTAATCGCACAGATTCACAATCTGGACTGCCGCCATCTAGGCAGGTCTCCGTATTCTGGAAAGGAGACGAATGCGTTGCATGACAGGTTCGTGGTGGGGTGGTGGACTTAAGTATGATATAAGAATATACAAATGTTCGGGAATCTCCACGCTTCTTCCTTAAAGCCACATCAGCTGATACAGGGAAGTCATACTGCTTGGGAAAATAAGGATCTAAGTTCTGTCAAACCAGGGGTAGAATATCAGTTTCATTTTCCGCTGTAAGTTTCCAATTCCAATTTCTCAATTAATAAGTATCAGAATGTTTTGGCCAACAATAAAATTACACGTGATCGTCGGCCATAAGACGGCATCCCACTTGCAACCCTCATTTACACCAACCTTTATAATGATACTGCTCATGTTATAGCATCAAACACCTCCTACGACCTTGGAAGCACAAGAACCCCTCTTCAATGGCGCCCAAGGAACTTTATATGGACGGGTTCGGCGGCACAGATTCGCGCCTTCCCACCATCCTCTGCCTACACGGCGGCGGTACAAACTCCACGATCTTCAACATCCAGTCGATCCGTATCCAGCGAGCCCTCAAAGATACCTTCCACTTCATCTTCTTAGATGGCCCAGTTATAACGGGCGCGGGTCCCGGAGTGCTTCCTGTTTTCGAGGGGTGCGAACCATGGTTGCGCTGGGCGGTTCCTGAGGCTGGCCCAATTCCTGGAGAAACAATTCGCATTATCAAGGATGCAATCAAAGAGCGGCAGAAGAAGGGGGAGGTTGTGGGCGTCATGGGATTCTCGCAAGGGGCTAAGCTGGCTTCAGGCCTGCTGTATGAACAGCAGCTTAGGCAGAAGGGA
>QGMK01000464.1:0-24359 GCA_007825345.1 Lachnellula suecica
TTAGTTTAATTAGTAGGGTAAAATATAATTTAATTTAATTATTATATACTTTGTTTAAAAATATCCGTGCGCGATTCCCCCGATAAAAACCGAGGAAGACTAGGATAGCTGGCTACGCGGGCGGGATTTAAGATGCTTTAATTGAGGATTAATAACTTATATTGGGTTTGAGCGTTGGGTTTGGAGTAGGAGCGATTGAGGCTTGGACAATCAGGAACTACTAGTCTTCTTTTGAACGGCGTTATTTCCTTTAATGAACCTTGAGAACGTTGTGCTTAGCAAAGTATGCTTGTTGAAAGAGAAATCGCTGCAGCCAATTTCCAAATCTGGAAGATATGTCTAGAATTTCAAAGCGGGGAAAAACGCCCCTTGAAATGTGAGAATATGAGAAGCTATATTCATGGTATCAACATCGTATTGCAGTAATCTAAAATGTGACCTTTTTGCCTTTACTTTCCACAATACCACCAGTGAGCCGAGGAGCGTAAGCCTCCCGGTATTCAACCTTCTTGGGGACAAACGCTTTCGACACATTTTCTTGGTTCTCTCCTGCACCTTCAACAGCATTTCGCTTCGTACCATCCTTGCCGTATCGTTTCTTGTACCGAATTTGGGCAGCCTCAGCGAACTCCATCCTCATAGGCCGGCCATCGATCCTGTTGACCCAGACCTTCTTCTTTTTCGTCTTCTTGGGCTTCGACTTGGTGGTGATCTTCACTTCTTCGTCAGATCCTTCATCTTCAGAGTCACTCTCCTCAGACTCCAATGCATCAGACAACACTTCTTCAACCATCACGAAACCACGGACGGCGCTTTGTGCAGCTTCCAGCTCCTCGAACACAATCCACCCATATCCTTTACACTTTCCACTATCCTCAAATGTCGCCAGCTTCACGCTTTCAATAGCTCCACACTTCTCGAAGAACTCCTTGATGCTGTCTTCCGTGACGTTGAATGACAGGTTTCCAACAAACACCCTCGTGCTTGGCGGCTTCCCTTCCATCCTGGTCTCTGCTTTCGTCTTTTCCGGTCTACCGTCGAACGACTTGTTGTTCTTGATAAGAACTCGCCGGCCTCCAAGCAGCTGCTCGGACAAATCCACAGCCTCCTGAACAGCCTCTGCAGTAGAGAAATCCACGTGAGCATAGCCCAAGTTGTGCTGTTTCTTCCCCGCCTTCTTCTCTTCAATCTTGTTGGCTGATTTCTTGTCGTTTGGTCCAGGCATATGGACCCTTGTGATCATCTCCTCAGTGATATCTGATTTCTCCACGAGGAACGTACGGAGGTCGGCAACTGACACGAAGAACGGCAAGTTTCCTATCCAAATACCGTGCTCAGATCTCTTCTCCACTTCAGGCTTTGCCTTCTTTGCTTCCGGCTCCGGGCTTTCGGCACCTGACTTGGATGGTGGAAGAGGCTTGCCTTTTTTGAGAGCTCGAAGAGCTTTTTTAGATGGCGGCTCACGGGCAGTGATGTCGACCTCGATTTCTTCCGGGATAGCGGCAGCCTTTCTCTTCTTGGATGGACGATCTTCCGAGGGCTCATCGGCAGCCGCGTTGTCGGAGATAACAGGGGATTCTGGAGCATCTTGTGTTTCTGGGGTTGTTTCCTTCTCCTTCAACGCCTCTGATTTCCTCTTCTTGCTGGATTTCTCTTTTTTAGGCTTGGCTGAAGTTGGCTCTGGGTCGGACACTGCTGGAGATGGTTCGGATACAGAGTCTTTCAACGTCTCTGACTTTCTCTTCTTGCTCGACTTTTCTTTTTTAGGCCTGATCGAAACTGGCTCTGGGCTGGACGCCATTTTGGAGGGTGCCATTGCTGCACGTGGTATAAGAATCCCGGCGAAGTGGATATTTGAAAGGAAATTGAGACCTCCTGATCCGGGCTCCTCTGCGCTCACACCCGCTTGATATCTGAGAAGCGCTGGTCGTAGGATGCTGTAGAACGTGGTTGATGTTAATATCTGATGAAGCTTATCCAGCTCAAAAAATTAATTATTTTCGCTGGAGGGGCCGGCGGATATGGCGATACTATTACCCGGGTCTAACCCTTTTGCGAGTCGCTCCCGCTTGCCGCTAAACCCTCTTGGAGCTTCTCGAAATGCTGCGCGACAACCGTGTCGCCGACGATGACGGTGTTGAGGTTATATTCATAATCCACGACTGCAACAACAGCCCCCGTCGAAGGCTGAAATCTTGCAATTAAACGCCTACGCACATCCCGACTATCCTTCTTGTTGGATGATTCCTTTCATGACCACTTGAACTCATAATGTCCGCATTCTCAGAGTTTAGGAGCCATCGGTCGCCTCCGCCTGCGCGCGACACGACAATGGGTGATTCGCCCGCCGCAGCGCAAGAAAAAAGTCAAGATTCCAGACCCAAATACAAGTCCTTCAGGTACGTTATGCTACTGAATGCTGCATCAGCGCAATCTTGTAGCCTCATCTCCCGACCCCTCCAACTGTGATCTTAAGAGAACACTTCTAACATTCTGTCAATCAGGAAGAAGTTTCGGAAAATGATGCATGTGTTTGACGAAAAGATGTATCACAGCAATGCTTTATATACACAGGAGCAGAAGGCTGAGCAGAAGGCCAAAAAGCTAGCCCAAGAGAACGAGTAAAGAACCCCTTCCTGCAAATATCATACCAGTATGCTGATGCTCTGCTCTTTCAGTCGACTCCTCGATCTCCTCCTCGACGTCAACGACTCTGCGCAAATATCTGCCGATAAACGATTCGACCTCAACGATGGTGTACCAGCTCTCTCCGCGGTCCCCCCGTTGGTGAGCGACGACAAAATCGCGGCTATCGAAGCGCTACAGACACCTGAAGGACAAGAGCTGGCCGAAGAAGTCCGAGCTATACTCAAGGAGAAAGAGGCTGCTAGAGAGCATGCTACAGAAAAGGGCCCCAGGCCACCGAAACCCCTCTCGCTCCTTCTAGCCACAGTCCCACATATCAATGCCAGCAGCCCCCTTATTAGCTCCGAACTTCTTGCCTCCCTCGAGAATCCCGAAGGTCATGATGCGCCATACTCCTACCTTACACCCGAGCAACTGGATGAATACTTAAATGAAATAGATGCCTCCATGGGAGATGGGCGGCCTGCGCGCAAGAAGGAAGAGCCTGAGTTGATGCTCCGAAACCCGAACAGCGCCTACAACTGGCTGCGAAAACACAGACCAGACTGTTTCCTACAAGACGGAGAAGGCACCGAGAAGGCCCAAGGCAAGCCAGGAGCGCTGCGTGGAGCAGGAAAGAGAGCCAGCCTCCCAGCACCCAGCAAGCCTGATGCTCTGGAGTTCGTGGAGGAGGATGGTATTGGGTATGATGCGCACTTGGCGGGCCCCCTAGGCAAGGGAAAGCGGAAGAGGGAAGATGGCGATGATGGAACATATCACCCGAAGGCCGGAAAGACCGATGAGACAGGCGCCAAAGCTAAGAAACCGCGGCAGGCTCGCAAGAAGAAGAGTGATGGCTCCGAAGAGGCTACCAGTTCTAAGAGTTCTAGAAAGGGCAAAAAGGGCAAGGCTTCAAGCCCGGGTATCGCAGATGAGTCTTTTGCAGATTGAGTGTATTACTACTGGACGGCGTACGAGGACGGGGGGCGTTATGGAACTATTTTACGGGAGCGTGAGAATGTCTCACAATGGGTGGATGATTTTGAAGTGGGGTGTACCATAGGCCGTAAGATAGGAGGCGGTAGGCATGGGTCGTTGCAATAACTTCACAGATATGAGTTTCTTCGAAGCTTCAAAATCCAAGTCAAATTATTCATACCCCAAAATATCAGGTAAAAGACCAACCCTCGGGGCAAATTTTCAAGGGTATCTGAGATAAGGTTTAGCTTCAGGGCAAGCTCAGTCCATGTACTAGGAGCTAGTAAAGTTCGTGGAGAAAGCTCGCCAAGTGGCATAAGTTAGCTAGAATGCTATTGCATCCATTTAAGGGGCAAGGGATCATGGGGTCAATGAGGGAATAGTGGGTGGGGCAAAGAGTCAAGCTCGTTGAAAGGCGGGTTCCCCAGCAACCAGCGAGAGGTTTCTTCGATCTTCGATGTTGTTTTCATTTGCGTTCATTGCGATCAATATACTTGATTATCTACAGTGCCAAAGTAAGCTCTTCTGTTACAATTCTTTTGCTGTGTTATGAGTTGATTGGCTTGGTATTGGATGCGGTAGAGTGGGGAGGGAGGGACTGTGCCGATGACGAGCTTCAAAGTTGATGCTGATATTCAGATTTCATTGCTCTTTACACATGCGAACAAACACCATAGGAAATACGCTCGAATCGTGTCAGGAGAGGCAGGAGTCTGTCCCGGGAAAAATATGAAATTACTACTCCTGAATCCCCCCGTTGTAGCCGTGTAACTATCCCAATACCCAGTAAAATAAAACGCCATCCGTCCATCCATTTTCATAAATTCAATTGTCGTCATCCCATCCCTTTCCCCGCTGTTCCACGATGTCTCCGTCACTATCATACCAAACCTCAAAGCCTCCATAATCTGGAATCTCTCCTGTCAAGAAATGTTAGTCTTATGGCAAGTTTTTCAATATTTAACCTACCTGTAGCTATTTTGTTCCCTTTTAGATCTGATCCAACCCCGCCCAGCGAGGTTTTGGGTGGCGGCATTTGCTGGCAAACTCCCTCGTCCGGAATCCAGAATCCAGGAGGGCCCGGCCTGCCAAATTTGGTCTCCTTAATGATATACTTGTTGGGCCTGCAGGGAAGGCTATTCTCTAAGACTTCGGGATCGTGTATATTTCGAATTTTGGGAACAGCAGCATACGGTACACGGTCTTGGCTGTATAGTGGCACCGGCTCAGTGCTCTGAAAGCCTCCCCCATTTTGTCCTAAGATGGGCCCGAAGATATTTTTGACGCCACCAAGGTTGCTGTCGAAAAATGAAATGTTAGCGTTGTGTAGTGAATCGCTCAAAAGGTGCAGGTTATTGAAATAGGGTAATTTTACTAACATTGCACTTTTCATCTGAGGTAGATGATAAACTCCAGCATATCCATTCTTGTAAGCAGCACCGAGAACAGGACCTCTACCCCGGACTTCCGCTGCACTTGCTTGGCCGGAGCTACTGCTTGCCGCAACAGCAGCGCCATAATTACCGGCACGAAGTTCGCGTTCGAACTTGTATAGATTCTGCCGAGTCAATGGTGAGCACACCGACGAATCATCGACCCCAGTTCTACCATCTTGGTCCTTGTAATAAGGATGCTCGTTAATTGGCTGGTACCAGTGTGTTGGCACTCCATATGAACCTTGAAGGAAGGGATTCTGCTGAGGTTGACTCCAACGGTTCGAGGTACGATGTCGACCGGCTGCCTTGTACCGTTTTGCCGCGGGAGGAATATTTTCGGTTTGGACAGACTCATACCTTCTCTTCTGGGTTGTCGGATCAGGTGTCCCAAAGTTCTCTCGGCGGAGTCGTTCGCGGGTCTCTCCGTCCATGCCGAACATTGATTGAAGACTCTCGCTGGCAGCCGTCGATTCGCTCGTGTCGATTTCAAGAAGTGAATCTTGCTTTGAAGCTAAACCATAGGTCAATACGCAGTAATATCAGAGCGTGGACAACGTGGAGGGAGTGGAGGCCATTACCAAGCTCACTTTCAGTAGTGTCGTAAGTTTCCATTTTTTGAGTGATCGGCCGTCTCTCTGGAGTAGCCGGATTAAGATTCATTCTTGCTTGAAGTTGATATTGAAAACTGGAATTGCCTGATTTTGAAGTCGGTTCGTTCGAGTCTCCTTGGGAGGGAGTGCAAGTGTACTGGTAGTCAATCTGGGGAGGCGGATATTTATGGAAGGAGCGAACGTGGTCAATTCGACGACCTGAACGTCTCTCAGGGTTCAGACGTCAATAATTGTAATGATCTCGACCTAATTATATTTTGGTTCTGCTGAGGATGATAAGTTTCTCTCAAGTGTTGCAGTGTTGCTGCGTGGCAAGGAAATCCGATTCTGAGTAAGGTAGTAAGAGAGACCAGCATTCTCGAAGACTTTGACGAGCAAGTGATCCTTTTTAGAGTGATGCTGTTTCTGTGAGGGAAGTATTTTGCTGTGGCTGAGAAACGTATCTGTCGTTTTCCAAGTGCGTATGATTCGAGTTGCTTTATTTATGTCGACGCTCTCTAAGTTGTTGACTCTTGAAGCTAGAGTCACTAGGGACATTCACATATTCGCATGCAGCGTGGCTTTCCCAAATCGCGTCAAGTGAATTGATAATATAATGTACTCCGTCTCATCCGATACCATGATTGTTGGTGCGAAATTCACCTCATATGTAACTCAAAACAAAGCCTTTGTCTGGCTCCATGCGGGCCATGCGCGCGCGGTTGGTGTTCAGCATGGCGACTCCGCCGGATCCTACAGCTTCACGTTGAAGGAGAGAATGTCGTATGGGCGAGACCGTGCACTAGACACTGATTGCTAACGTTGTCTAGTCATCTTTAAAGTTAGTGAGTCTGCGTCGATGAAAGTTCAAAGCGTGGCAGCGAAGCACTCCTTCACAGAAATCGGGGAGGTCTTGAGCGACTCGAGCACTTACTGGACGTGAAACTTGGAGGTAACACTATCATTCCTTGATTTACAAGCTTGTTTTTCTTCTTAAAATAAGGAGCCTGTAAGCCAGGGGTTTGCAGCTTGGACGGAGCGTTGCCATGGCCAGCGAGGAAGATCTCCAGAAAGCCGGCTCAGAAAATGAGTTCTGTATTCCGGCTGAGATACTTCTCTCTTTCAAATGCGGACACTTATGAAGCGTACCACTGGTTCTCCAAAATCACTATATATGATTCCTTAACCTCGTATTTGGTAGACTTACATTTCCCGTCGAGTCAACCCCACTTCGAAAAGGGGTCTAAGCGAGATCAACTCTCAGCGCAACGTACCCCGTGGGAATCAACCGTACTAGCAGCTAGGAGCCTTTAACATCAAGTTCTCAAAAGTGCATTACTAATAATTCCAAATGATTTGTCAAATAAAATAAATATAAGCAGCGCCCTTAATTATTTTCAATATATTACCCCTCCTTTGCGTCGCATCGCTTCTCCAGATATTGGAAAGCGGATTTTGGGCTTATGATATGGGGAAAAGGGACTCTAGAGCTTCGAACTAAAAAGCTTGTAAAATAAGAAATAAGTGTAAGCATTTACTTACCGGGAGAGGGGATAAGAGAGGTGGAGGGGGAAGCATGAGATGATGGATTATGGTGTCCGATTCTATTGATGGAAAAGACGCCCGGGAGTAGAAAAGATCTTGAAATAAAACTTCTAGTACACTAGACAGTGCTACAGTAAAATGCTCATCCCACTAAATAAATCCTTTGACCATTGATCAGTCCATGCCTGCCTAGTGATCTACTCCGTGCCGCCGCCGCTGTTATTAGGGTACCACCACTCCCAGCGTATGATATCCGCCAGCTTGGCCTAGCTAAGAAAGCCCGAGGTAAAGTTCAGGCTAGGTGAAGGAAGGCCGAGGAAGGCTCAGCCTTTTACAGGAAAGTCTGGGATATCTTCTTCGCTGAATACACCAGAGCGACCTATCCTCACAATCTTCGTAACCGGCATCTTCGTACCCTGATTCCTATCCGTAACCCAGTTCATCGCCTTCAGTATGAGCTTAATGTTACGGTATTCTCCAAACCTCAAATAGGTGCCCCACACGTTGAAAGTCCCAGTGATGATTGTCTCATGAAACGGGAACCCAGTTGTCACAACGAAAACCACCTCCTCTATACCAGACACCAGAATCTGCGCCTGCTCAACCAGTTTGTATCTTTGGATCATGTCGACATCCAAGTAGAGCTTGTTCACAGTCTCCCCTGCTGCTCTCAAGTCACCGATCAATTGGGCCCACGACTCCATCGATACACGTCCGTCGGTAAACCTGGCGTCATCAGTGATGCGGATAGTATCGAGGGCACCGCTGAAAGTCACGGGGTTGAACACCGTGTCGGCGTGTCCGCTTGGTCTGATTTCTCGAGCATCGTATAGCTTCTATCGGTCTCGTGTCTGGCTTCGCGGTTGACAGCGTTTATAAGGCGGGGTGGCTGAATGCAAAACCCGCCGACCATTCGAGGGAGAAGATTTCCGTGCCCGTCCGACTCTTCTCTGAAATGGTTCAAACAGATGAGTGAAATGATGCGCCTAGGGCGGGCGAAGAGCCAGATCAGGCGGCGGAGCTCGGGAGGGAGCGAGGAGAAGCAGTGGAAGGTTTTTGTGTCGTTGGCTGATGGTCCGGGCGTTGAAAGGACGAGCTCCCTTGGATTGTCTCTGGTTCCTTGGGCAGACGTTGCCGGCAGTCTGGAGTTGGAAGACATGTTTTCTATGAAGCTGTTAGTATATTGCTTTGGTCCTGTGTTTATTTGCAACGTACTTGTATAGAAGATGTACGTTGGAAGAGGTCGGGAGGTAGTGTTGAGAAAATAGTATTGTTGTCTTGGAAGTTGTGGATTGTTGGAGGTGGTTGTTCAAGACGTATTGTAAATCGATTTGGAAGCAAATCTTTCTTGCCTAAAAGTAATGCCCGCGCACCCGCGCCTGCACTAGAGCAGACACTAGTATAAACATCCCCAATTCACAATAACATCGTGGCGAAGACCCGGCAACGTCCTACAATTCACGCGATGTATGTCTTTTATAATGATAAAACCATAAGATGAGCAACTTATTTTTGGCATTGCAATCCTCCCCTTCCAGAACCTACAACTTCGTCTTGGCATTCTGCTCCGGCTTTCCTTGCTTCAGCAACCCACATCTTCAAGTTCAACGGCACACATGTCGTAAACCGGCACTTCGAAGGACTCCAGCCTTATCATCTTGGTCTCCGCTACCGAGACTGCCATGCTTTCTCCCCTTTTCCCGACTTGGTGCTTTTAGCTTTGATGTTTCTATTTCTTCCTGTCTCCAGGTTCGCCCGAACGCCGATGCATAAGACCTAAAGGCCATAACGGACCATCGTTTTCATCATCTTCTGCTTCAAGCGCGGACGAGAAAGCGTCGTTTCTGATTTGCCTTGAGGCCTAAGTTAGCTTGATGCTGCTGAAAATAGTCTTGAGTGTCCTTTGACTGGCTCATAGAATGCAGGGCAACAGCATGCCTTGCGCTTCTACCAGGGAGACCGAGGCATCGCAAAATTGTTTTGCTCAAGTCTGTCCCTGAATCTCAACGAGCGCTTGCGATGGATAGTATGCTGCCAGGGCCATGGAGACTGGGGCGAGTAGCACCTGGCAAATTGGACGGTGCACAGTCGGCAGTGGCGCCCGAGCGAGAAGGGGAGTCGCGATCGGGAAGAGGGAATTGGGCTCGAGGAAGTAGCGATTGCGGCGAGATTGGATCTGCACTCGATAGAGGCGGAGAATTGGAGGCTGGAGTGCGTGGAGACGACATATTCAGAGGATTTGATGCTCTTATCGACGAATTGTGGCTCTCGAATCCGTGAAATGTCTATGATGACGGAGCCGACAATTGAAGTTAGGAGCAAGCGCGGGAGCAACTAAATAAGGAGTCAGTCACCAGATTTCAGTGAACTGAAAGGGCTCAGATGAGAACACCTGACGGGATAGTAGCACTCCTACCCCGTCCTGCAAGCTCATGTCAATCTCAAGCGCAAGAAGCACTGCCTACCTATGTTCCAACCCGTCTTGTAGTCAAACCCGCCATAGCCATATCAGACATGTACGGCTTCTGTGTAGACCCTAACTCTCCGCCTGTGCAATGACCAGAGTATCGGCCCCTTCACGCAGAGACTTAGCTCTCGTCGACCAGCACAGGAAAAAGGAATTACTTTTCCCCATGTCAAAGCCCCGACGAGAAACGTGCTTACCAGAGCCAACGCTTCCAACTAATAATCCCGACCAACTTAAGATTATCCTCCTCGAAGACTAGCGGAAATCGCCTAGCCCCGCCAATTGTCACAAGCCACTTGACCTAAATAAATGCCAGTAGCTTACTGTTTTCAGGTTGCTTGTGGGTGCGCCTGTTTCTGGCATGCTGTCCAATTGCCTAGTGTGCTGCGATGTGCAATAAAGGAGTATTCAATCTCCCAACGCCAACGTCGAACTGCAATCCGCCTGATCGTGGAGTTTTGAGCCAAGACATGCAACAGAACACCAAGTGACCGAAGGCCTCTCGGATTTAGTGCAGCTTGCCGCTCCACTTGAAGCGATGAGCTCTATTCAAATGTACAAATATACAAAAGCAGAATCACTCAAACAGCAGCAAATAGTATTCTCACCGACAACTTCCATTCACATCATCTAATTAGAGCTTATATAACTCCCACACCCCCACCCCCCTTTCTTCTCTCAATTCAGTTCATACAATACAGCATCCTCTCCTCTACTCCCCCCCCTCAAAATAAAAACACCAGCCGGGTATATCGTGCATTGCATTGCGTGACGTGACGACTGCTCGCCC
Source organism: Lachnellula suecica (assembly GCA_007825345.1). Classification (NCBI taxonomy): domain Eukaryota; kingdom Fungi; phylum Ascomycota; class Leotiomycetes; order Helotiales; family Lachnaceae; genus Lachnellula; species Lachnellula suecica. Next base: position 10,432 of record QGMK01000464.1, read on the forward strand.
TCCTGCAGACAGAAGAAAAGGATCCCCATTTCCCAGTTCCAGTCTTCGTGTGAATGCTTATGTCTGACCATCTATTGTATTCGCCAAACCCAGCACTTAATTGCATTCCCAAGTGTTCCCGATACAGAAAAGCAAAGCAAAGAAAAAGAAGAGCTGTTCCCGTGGTTCCCGCTCAACAACTTTTGAGATCTCAGATCATTTGTGTAATTTTTTATTCCATCCTTTCCAAGGGGCCCCAAATCCTAAAAGAACGCGAAAAGGAATGCATGCATAAGTGATTTTTCATTGCGCCTCTTCTTTCGCCACGCCTGGTTCGTTAGATGCGCTCGCTGAATGTACAGGACGGAAACAAGATGACAAAGAAAAGAATGGTGTGGTGGTCTTCAGGCACGCGTGTTGCCTGCAGGTAGACTCTGGATTATATGCACAGCATCAGGGTCTTGGTCTGCGGCGTTGGGCTTTACTGTAGCTCGGGCGTCGACAGATATGCTGTGGACTTTTTGGTTCAGAGGGAGAGTGTACTTGAGCGTGCCTCGGACAAGGAGTTCGAATTCGTGTTGTAGTACCTTTCCCCATCGCTCGCTTCCGGCCGGGGAGGTCTGATTGCCGGGATGACCAATGCGGATTTGGCCTAGAGATTGGGAGCGCGAATGTTTGAACGGAGAGCCTTCGAAAGTCAAGGGGCTATCAAGTTCAAAGACATGTCCAATTTCAAGGTTTGGGTTCGTAGAGGGATCATCCCCAAGGTCATCGTCATCATCGTCGTCCCAGCTCCATTTGGTGCGGAAAGCTCGGCGAAGGAACTGATGGGGAGGATGCGTCCACCATTCTGAATCTGTACCAGCATATTTGGATTTGGCGAAGAGAACCAGGTCGGACGAATCAACGACAACCGCAACGATATTCGGATTTCGTCCTGTAACTAGCATGTCGAATATGACATCTTGTTCGCTCGCAAGGACGTTCTTTAAGGCCAGGATCTTGACATCAGTCAGAGGCCGAGTTGTCGCAAATGTGAAAATAACAGCTCCAGAGATGACCAAGAGTATCATGATCGAAAGAACGAAACACCCCGCAAACCGGGCGAATAGTGAACGGTCCTGTCTCGACGCTTGGTGTTCCAATTGACGCATCGAACCACCAGTCCTTCGTCGATTAGACCTAACTGAACGAACTGTTGATATCAATGGTGTGCGTTCATCGTCCGCTCCATCATCTAAATCATATCCTTGGATGGACGATGACTTCTTCCCATTGCCTGCCGGTCTCGATACCGAATATCTAGGACTCGTAGGTCGTGATGACGTTTTGGGAGTGTTTCCCGAAAATTTTGCTTTTGTTGCATTTGGAAAAGGAGATTCGTTATCAAAGAGAGATGCGTGGCCGTTTCCACCGTTTCGACCCCATCGGCCGATGTGATGATGATGCGCAGTCCCTCTAGCTGTTCCCATATTACTCCGCGTTGTACCTTTCCCATCGTCTTCCCCAGTAGTTGTCTCCTGGCCCGCACTGTTGTAAGATGAGTGTGCAAATTTCATACTTTTCTTCGTAGCCATGTTGTGACCTCCCTCGACAGCAGACCTTGGACCCTTTCTTTGGTCTATTTGACTTGCCATTGAAGTGGCACTCGGCGTACGAGAGTGATAACGCCGCGGTTGATCAGTTATATCTGGTGGATTCGATTCGTAGACAAACGTTTCCTCGGAGTCGGAGGAGTTTGCTTCGTCGACCGCGCTGGCGACTTTGGCTTCGAAAATATCTGCTTTTGAAGACGCTGGATGGCTTCTGATTAGCAAAGAACTTACAGTGCGCATGCTTCTGAGGCTAGGTCTGCGAGACGCGGGTATAACGATTTGAGCCGCTGGTACAATGAATTGACTATCATGAAATCGGTTCTCAATAGTAGGACTTGTTGCTCCACTCCTGATTGATGATGGCGAATACGAGCCTTGACCGTATGCCCTCTCAGGTGACCAACAAGCAGGAGGAATGTTTCTTATGGAATTCTGATAATGTCGGGGTTTTGACGAATTTGGAGGCTCACCCGTTCCTGAAGTCACTGATGGTGTCTTCCGGCCAGTCTTCTTCTTTTCTTTCTTCGGCCGTATCGTCTCCGAGCTTGGTTTCGCCCGTATACTACCATTCGGACCTGGCCCTCCAACGTTGACTTGCGGTACTGAACTGACAGTCTCCGCCTCCACAGTCATGTTCCTTGTTGATATTTCCCCAGACGGCTTTCCTCGTCCAGCGCCAGCGCTTGCACCATACGACTTTGCGGCAGGAGCGCTGGGTCGTAATGCTGTTACTGGAGGAGCAGGCGTACTCCTCATCTTAATCTCGCCCTTTCCGCCGCTCTCACTCCCACTCTCGCTTGCAGCAGAAAGGCTGGCCTTTTGCTTAATAGTAGAAGCATTGGAACCATTCTCGGATGGTGCTCGTATTGATCCAGCTTCCGACTTCTCCAGGGAACCGTCTAGGCTCCTGGAAGGAGTATTTGGCTGGCTGATCTCTTGCACAGTCTCCAGTGTTGAACTAGCCCCGCTGGCCCCCCGCGCTGGCGTTCGCATGCCCGGTGCTAATAAGGAATCTTCTATCTCGTGGTCTGCCCGAGCCTGCTTTCCCTCTTGGTGCTCTGAGGCCTGCGAGCTTCGTTGAACATTGATCGTAGGGCTTTCTAGTTCGGGCTTGCGTGGAGAAGTAAGGGATGGCTTGTTGACGGGAGGAGGGGACCGGAGTCTGGGGGATACGGGCCAACGAGGAGCGTCCTTGATTTCGGAAGTAAAGGATGGCTTCTGGGGAACTGGGGCCCGTATGTTGGGTTCGGACGCCGCGGGCTGAAGAGCAGGTATAGATGCAGCAGATAGAGCTCTTTGTGTGGCAGCAGCCGAGGGTGGATTCGTGTGGGTGCTGGATGACCGCGATGGACTGGCGTCATGAACACTGTTCTTCCTTGACCGTCCGGGACCTGAAGACCGAGCTGTTGAGGAGCTGGGTTTGGCTAATGGAGGCCTGACGGGGGATGATTCCCTGGAGGGTAGCGGACTATTTCCCGCAGAAGGCGTAGGTGTCCGTTTGGGGTTAAGTTTCTTTGTTGTGGCTGTTGAAGATGTTGAAGAGTCGCGCACGAGTTTGGATGGTGTCGAGCTTGTTTGGTTACTGCCGGCAGCCGCGGTGGTGTCTGTCGTGTTCACCGGCTCAGCTGTTTCCTGCGAGGTGCCGGAAATGGAGTTGAAGGGTCGGTCGGAGGACGACATGGTGACTTCCCTTTCGTGATCTGGCGGTAAGGGCAGGAGGGAGGAGGGAGGAGGCAGGAGAAGTTGTGAGAGGTTCGAACTCTATTCGCGCACCGAGTCGACGTCGAAGGCAGTCGACACTGCAGCAACAGGCGAGCGATGAATCCCGGACAAGGCAGGGCAGGGCCTAGGCGAGTCGATCAAATGCCGCTGCCGATGATGCGGTGTCTGTTTATTTTCTGTTATTTGTGGATTATATTTTATTTATTCGAACTGTGAATGGCGTGGGCGGGACGAGCGGAGAGCGCAGAGCGCAGAGCGCAGAGTTGATCCATTCAATGGAGCTGGCGTGCGGTGCAGGTGGTGTCGGTGCTTGCGATGCGCTGGTAGTAATCTGGATATGGATCTGGATCTGGATGCAACGGATGGATACAAGCAAAGGAACCAGGGGATGCAGAAGAAACATGCAACTCTGTTGGTCCCAGTGCTGTCATCGGTCAGAATGTGCAGGGATGCGCCACAGGGGTAAGGGGGGCGGAAACAGGCGATGGGAAGTGGAATATTAATTACTCCTGTCTACGTACGGCTCTGATCATGATCTGACCTGACCTGACTTGACTTGACTCTACGGAAAAGCAGCGGTGAACTTCCTGATGTGGATCTCAGTGCAGAAAAGACGTAGAATCTTCTTCGCCGTACCGCCATCATCCCATTGCCCATCTTGCCACTGCGAAGCAAGGTCCTCAGAACGCGTGTGTTGTATTTACGTTATTGTTATGCGCTATTACTTACAGTAGGTCCCTAGTACGCTAATAAGGGCAGAGCAAGCACCAGAAGCCTCGAATTCTCCGCTGGTCTTAAGGTAAAAAACCATCACTTCCATCACAGGCAATTCAAATCCCCTTCCCCAACTTTATGTGACTTCCATCGTCCTCAAATGATTTCATATCAGTCCCCAGACCCCATGGCATCTCTCCAGTGGCAAAACCCGACAAATAATTCCCCATCTCTATCCCAGCCCCCATCCCCATCCCCATCCCCCATCTTCCGGGCGCAACCACCACCAAAACCCCACCAACGGCGACAGGGCTGACCCCAAACCACCCAGCCAAGCCCCAATTCCCAGTGACGAAATGGCGGGTGAGAGCCGGCGGGCAATCAACGCGGGTGATCCCCGAGCCATTTCGCCCTTCGAGCCGTCTGTGGCTTGACCGTACCGTATGTACACCACGAATGAGGCACAGTCGCAGAGGTCACTTGATGTCCCCGTTACATAGACCTCAGCAGGCAGAACTCAGGAGAGCCCTTGAACCGATATTGGCCCCAAGGCATCGAGTCACAGACTGCCAAGTGGTGAGAAGCACCTGGGAGCAGAAGAAATCTCGAGTCTTTGTCATTGAACTTGCTACTACTGGCTTGTACGAAGTAAAGATTGCAAAAGTCACATCCACTATGCACCTACGTATTGGACAAACCTCAGCGAGAACCCCATTCATTCTGTACAGTCAACCACCTATCCGCCGTCTCCGGAAAACAGTACAGTACAGTAATGCCCTCATACAACCCCCCATCTCCCCTCCACATCCTCATCGACTCCCACATAACTCGTCCACGTTTCACCTTCCAGGAAGCCCCCTTCTTCTGTTCCACACCTCCACCTCCGCGCCTACCCGCGTTCCTGGATCTGAGGTGAGGTGAGGTGAGCATGCGGACACTGTGAGAATATCCCGCGCGACCTGACGAGCCCCCACCCCCACTACACTCCACGTGGACATCATCCCGAACAACGCACCATCGAGCATCAGGTGCAAGCCCAGCAGCTTTCGGGCTCATGACTTGGGCGTAGGGCTGCGGATGGCTTGCTCTTAGACTCAGGCTTCGTTGGAATTAATTTATGAGACATTATGGTAAGGTATGAATCCTTCCACTTCCACTGCCACAAGGTGGAGGTGGAGGTAGAGGCTTTCTTTTTCAACGGCATATCACACCACCATTTCACGCTTCAATTGCGCCAGCCCTTCCCTTCCCTTTTCTCCTCCTAATCCTTCCCCGGCGCTTTTCGACATATACCTCTTCCCTAGCTTGAATTTTGAACCAGTGTGATGGGGTTCCAGACATAGATAGTTTGAGAACATTGAGAGATTTAGGATTGGACAATGAGATTCACGCAATGAAAAGCACAACTACAAGTTCCAATAAACATATCGAAATAAAAGCTTGCGGTACGCAACAAGGCTCAAGATCCCGAGCTCGCTAGCGAAATATACATGGGCGTTCCACTTGAGTTCGGCATCGGAGTACGGGGCTCGCAGATGATTCACTTAGAGCGGCAGGTCATCTCACACACGAGCACACGCAAAAGTTTTGTTCATCATCTCCATTAGAGGCTTCACTCTCTGCTATGTACAATACAGCCCCTTCATGCCTCCCTCCTCTCTCACAAATAGCCCATACAAAGCAACCAAAATCTGGTTAAGCTATAGCAAGCAAGCAAGCATAATATTCCCATTCCCATGCAACCAAAACAACACTCGAGACACTAATTTAAAGTAGCGTATAAGGTCTATCAATCAATCGATCCCATACACATGATTATTACTCTCTATCATAATCATTTCCTCTCATGGACTTCGTGAACGCGTAAAAAACACTGTTTGGGGGGGTTGGTGGAGGTGTGGCGGTGGTGTAGTAGTGCGAAGATTATGTAAAGAGCGAGCAGAAGAACGCTCGTGGGGTTGATATAGTATTTTCGTCGTCGTCGTGGTTCAAAAGGTGAAGATTGTAGTGCGCCTCGCACCGTTGCCGAACGCCTTTTATCCTGCAAACGCCGTACTGTAACGCCGATTCAAAATTCAAAGGGGAGAGCATCCAATCCCTCGCGGTTTCTATCCACAGAAAGAGCGAGATATGGCGGATGGCAGATGAGCAATCTGGCTGAGCAAAATCTCAATTTGTGGTTAGACATCCATCATTTCTGCGTCGTCGGCCAGCACATCATCAGCTGGGCCCCAGTTGCCCTCAAAGACTGTTGCACCTGCGCGGCGTCGTGACTCTACCCATCGAAGGCCATCAGATTGGAGGATTTGGTGAACTGTCGGGCGATTCTCAGGGGCAGGGAAGATCATCCAGCGAACAATCCGATCCAGGGCATGATCATGGTACATGTCTTTCATGAAGGCTGGAGCTTGATGAAGCTCGCCTCTTCGTCCAGACCCAAAGAGGTTGCCAGGATCATGGGATAATGATTTGCTAGATCCACCAACATTTCGCTTCCGTGAGGTCAAGGTGGGTGATCCGAAGTCCGTCTCGATTTCATCATCACTGCCAAATGATTCCATGGTCGTGTCGCTCTCTTCGATAGGGATGCCTTCTGCATCTCGCAAGATCGAGCTGGCATTGCTGAAGGTAAGACTCGGGATATCGCTCATGTCGCCTGAGCGAAGACGTTGCCAAGTAGGGCCGTTGTCAGGAAGTTGAACATTGGCAGCAATCTCAAGCATGATGAGACCTAGAGCAAAGACATCGGCAGGCTTGTCGTATTGACCCAAGAGAATCTCGGGCCCGATGTATTCACGGTCACCTTCTCCTTCGATACCAGGCTGAGCAGGCCATGAAGCTGCCATTCCAAAGTCGCCAATCTTGAGAACACCTTCGAAAGTGATTAAGATATTAGCTGGTTTGAGATCCAAATGAATAAATCCTGAATCATGTATATGTTGCAGGCCCTATTGTGTGTGTTAGAGTCAATCAATGTGGAAGAGCAACCAAACTTACCTGGCTCAGTTCAAGCATGATCTTCCAGATGCGAAAATCGTCCAATCTACCCTTTCGACCGACCTGCGACAGGAAGAGATCCATACTGCCCTCTTCACAGAACTCGGTTTGGATGTATAAGTAGTTCTTGGCCTCCCAGCTGTCCATAAGATGTACGACATGATCAGATTGTCCGAGTGCTTTGAGCACACTGACTTCCTGCAGTTTCCTTTGACGGTCCCTGGTGCCTTGATAAGGCTGTCGTGACTTCTTGACAGCGAAAACCCGTTCTGGTATGGGTGTTGCAGATCTATGTTCTAGAGGTGATCCACATGCACCGAAATAAAACGAGTGTGTCGCACTGACTGGAGGTGCGGTTTGTGTAACTCGATAAACTTGAGAGAACTCTCCAGTTCCAATGAGCTCCACTTTTTCAAATCTCGAGGAGAGCGATTGGTCGATCTCAATGCCCGTGAAGTTGCTAATAGGGGTCATGCTAAGTCGTCGGTCGGCAACTAATGGGAAATATTCTCGGCCGGTAGTTGGGGTTTCTGGAGGTGGCATGAAGGTGCTGCTAGAGAGGCCTGACTTCATAGTCTGATTATCCCGGTGGTTTGAGATGGAAAGACCACTAGGGTCAGGTGGCAGCATGCTGTCTAAAGGTGTACGAGGCGACAACCTTTGGGAGAAATCTATACGCTCCAACGGAGTTGCTGGAGCCACAATACTATGTTTAGCAAAGCTCTGTTTTTTGGAGGGACTGAGACAAGCTATTGTATGAGATCTTGCCATCATTGGTGTCGGACTATGTAGAATTGGACTTCTGTATGAGCGGGATTTGCTGAAGGACGGCATGGACATGAATGCTTTTGAGCCAAACCGAGCATTGGCTGTAGTCGGCGAGTCGTTCATGTCCATTGATGCATCGCTATCCTCGGCATCCTGTTCGCTCGGTCCTGTGGAAAGGTTCAACTTACTGCTCACTCTTGGGAGTTTCTTAGTCAAGCCGTGACCGACAGCAGATGTAGAAGCTGCAATGCTGCGATGATTGCTGGGACTCCCGTTGCTTTGATGCCACGCTGAACCAGGCGCAAGGGCCTGCTTTGTTGGAGTTGGTGGAAGGTCAAAATCCGAGCTCTGGCTATCACCCTTCGCATCAGGTGACCCCCCGTTGTCATCTCCGTCAATACTGAGGAAGCTGCCACGTCGTGTCAAGCCGTGCCTACCAAATGCACTTCCAAAAACGCCTGCGCCTTTTCCAAACGCGCTTTGTCCAGCTTGAGCGCCATGGGGATTGAATGGCGTTGAAGGTGTACCGAAAGAATGTCTAATGTGTCTCGCCTTTGCAATCGCACTTCCAGGAACTGGTTGAGGGTAGGTCGCGAAGATGTTGGCCTGCTTCTTACATGGAGTATCTGGGACATTTCCCTTCGCTCCGCGAGCTACTGGTTGCTCTTCCGGGTGTCGGTTAACTTTGGAAATGAGTCCGGTCGACATAAAAGCAGCTGGCAATGGCTTGACAGATTTGTAATTCTGAGGTGTTGAGAACGAACCATTCTCATCTTCTCTTGATTGCTGTACCAGGGAGTATGGTCTCAGAGACCCGGCAGGCAAAGATTTGGAAAAATCTAGCTTTGGTCTAGGCTGGTCCCCAAAGTGGACAGGGACATGTGTTGGAGACTCATCCACCATACTAGAACTCGAGGATGAAGTTGTCATGGTCCGGGATAAGGGGTGAGGTTGGTGCATGGGTTGTTGGTTTACCATATGCATAGATGGATTCGGGAGACTGTTTTGCGAAGAGAATGGACTATCCCTAGGCATTGGAGGCATAAATTGATCCAAAGACAACCTAGGTCGGTTCTTGACTGGGGTTGGCGGTGAAATTTCTGAGGAGCCATTTGCCTGCAATTGCTGTTGAGCCGCAAGAACTTGCGCAGCATGTCTCCGGCCCCACGATGTCTTTTTTTCTCGCGGATGTACGGCTGGTGTTGGTGGTGAAACATCAGAATAATCTGCTTCATCTTCTTGGATTTGCTCCTGAGCAGCGAGCATTTGGGCAGCATGTCTTTTGCCCCACGACGTCTTTTCTCGTGGCTGTGAAGCAAGGGTTGATGGTGAAGTCTCAGAAGAGGCGTTTGCATTTGTTTGCATCTGCAACTGCTGCTGAGCCGCGAGGACTTGCGCAGCATGCCTCCTGCCCCACGAAGTTTTTTCCCCATGGCGTTGCTGTAGAGTAGACTTGCGCAATGAAGATGATCGTCGAGGCATGGATGTGAAGGATGATCCGTTTTCGGTTGAGAGAGATGTTGCGGATAGCTCATACTCATGATTGGAATCGTCATGAATATCAAATTGCGGTGAGGATGCTGGTCCGTGATCGAAAACGTTGAAGTCATGGCCAAAGCTCGCTGAACCGTGCAGACTCCTTCGTTTTGCGACTGGGCTCCCCAAACTAGCTTGATCGAGATTCATAATCGCGTCGCTGCGCTTGAGAGGGCTGGATGTTGATGCGCCGAGAGGAGTGTCGCTTGAACCATCACCGAGTCTTGAAAGCGCATGGTTGACTGGGGCAGTTATATCTAGATTGAAAGGCATTCGGGCGCTTCTCTCGAAACTCTTGCGCTCGACAGGACTTGTACTGGCGCTATTCTCTTGTCCGCTTGCAGAACCAGCTGAGGAGCTTGGAGGCGCATTCCCAGCATCTGACGCGTGGCTCAAAACACGCTTCATAGGGCTCCGAGGCGATGTTCGAGTACGTGATGCTGGTCGCGGAGGAGCGGTTTTCGACCGCCCAGAGGATCGCAAGGCCAGTTTTGCGCTCGGTGGGAAGGGTACGGCCAGCGGAGACGGGGTATGCGGAGGATTGTTGGCGCTGGTGACTCCAGTAAAGATGGTTGGGTGCGATACTGCGCGCTTGGGCGGCGATAATGGCGAAGGGGAGAGCGGCGATTGGGGAGACGAGCTGGGAGACTTCTTAACAAGATTGAATTTGGACGGAGATCGTGAGAGCGAGCGCCTGAGAGATCTCACTGCGGAGGTGATTGTGACATCGACATGATGAACGTGGGTCGGCGAGGGCAAAGTAAGGGTCCCGCCACCACTGTTTGAATAGGACATGATAGTGGTTGGAATGCGGCGACGCTCGCGTGTGATATCTAAGATGAGGTGGAGAGATTTCACTCTCTTGGGGTGATGTCGGGCTATCTTCCGTACGGCATAGAGATGGAGCTGTAAAGATCGGGTCTTTCTGTGCTTGGATGCCGGGTCGGACGAGGTCGTGCGTAAGTGGGTGAGTGAGGCTCGTAGGACGATGCAATGGATTCTGGAGGACGTAGGGTCGACTAAGATTCGGCTGGTATCAACAAGATATCCCGACGATACGGATTCGATGGAATGCTTCGAGTGTGAAACGCTTGAGGAATGCTGCGCGGCTGAAAGGTGAGATGCGTGGCGGTGACGTGGAGGACGGGAGGCGACTCGGGGTTGAACTCATGGAGAGCTATACATGACAGACACTTGATGCTGGTTCTGACGGTTCTGACTTCCCAACAACACGCACCGACCCCTAAAATCGCAGATCTCGTCGTTGACTACCAGTGTCTTGGGGGTTGGCGATGGCGGAGACGATGAAGATGTTGATGTTGAGGAGGTTGAGAGAGAGGAGAAGGAGTCCGAGGGAGGAGTGGGATGGATAATTGGCCCGTCCGTAGAAAAATGCGTGTTTTGATTACCACGCGTTGGAAGCGGGTTCGGCTAGCTTGGCGGCTTTATTGACGCGCCGGGGTAGGCGGGACCTACTGTTTGTTGTTGGTGTCGAAAGGGCAGCCGCGACTCAGAAGAAGTCCATGAAGGAAAGTAAAAGAACGAGGATATACTTGGATGACTTGAATGACTTGAGTATACTTGCACATGGGATTTTGCAGAGGTTTCGAAACTTTTTCGTGCGTGCATGAAGACTGGTAGAGGCCACTCGCTTGCCCTATTTTGTTTACTTGGACGCGAGCACAGGCCAATCACAACGCGCCGTCGCTGCTTTGCATGAACAGCGTCGCGGGAAGCATCCGGCGTTAGCCAGGTAGTAGTCCACCGCCCACCCCCCACCGCCTGGTGTCAGGGTCCATTGATCTGCAACAAAGTGCCAGTCGATTGTGTGCCACGTCTGCCAAGGTGGAGGATGGTCCACGCAGACTCGTGAGGGGAAGGAGAAGGGGAAGGGAAGGGGAAGTGACAGACAAAAGCTCCATTTTGCCCCTCTAAGCTGTTGTTTACTCCCAATATCAATATCAACAACAATAACAACAACACAACCACATTAATCCATGATTCCAAACACTAACAAAGCTCCAGTTTTGCCCGGTTCGTATTTCCTACCGCGATCATGGAGCCGGGGATCTAAGATTGGCGTGACCAGGGCACGGCTCCACTCTCAGTACATTGGGATTTGGGTAATATCAGAAAAAGGGGCTTTTCTGTTATTGCTCGCAATGCAACCCAAGCTCAATTTCATTCTTCTAGAAGGCTAGAAGCACATCTGCCATGCCGAACCATCCGACCCATTTCCAGGGGTAGGAGAGACATTACCATCGTTGTCGCCGCATCGCCCCCGCCGAGATACGAATATCGATATCGGGAACCTATCGAGTGAGTCCGAGTCTGTTGATGATCATGATACGAAGGGGCAATCACCACAATCTGTGCGCATGCGCTTTGGGCCACAAGGGAAAATCTTATTTCAGCTTCTTCATGCATTTTTAAAGCTCCGAATCGACGCGTTTCCTCTTCGTAACCATGGAGAGATTGATTGTTGTTTTTCCATTTGAAGACTCATACTTGTCACGTGGTGCCCCTCGATCTTGTTCTACCTGAACTTGTGTCACCATTGTGCAGCATGTGCCAGTACAACATAGTATTGTTTGGCCCGAAATGGGATACCTTTATGCCTCTTTAGTCAGGAGATTCTTGATCATCCCTAATTATTCTCCGAATTGCGCATTCTGGTTAAACGGAAACTGTTCCTATTTCGCCGAGAACTGGTCACGCGTTTCAAAACTTTCCTCTAGAAGATCCAGCAATCTAGTGCCGGAGATTTCTAGCATCTCGTATTTCTCCATTGCTAGGTACTACGGTATTTCCTGCCGGACACAAACAAATACTCCCAAATATTGATCGCCAACGCCTCTCATCATACTCTGTCTCAACTCCTTCAACCCGACCGAACACAACCAGCCCAAGTGGCGAGATAGCGAATCCATCCAGCCCACGAAATCATAGCCCCAAAACATTTCATGTTCAGCTCAGCCTCCAAAATCCGGTTGAACAAATAGACGATCTCTATCTTCATGTCTCATTTTACGAGACTGGATTTCGTTCATCGCATCAAAAGTTGGCTTCGACCCTGGACAATGGGAAAGTAATGTCGACGTATGTCCTCCGGAAAGACTTGCCCACGCAAATCCATGCAACTTCGTCTCATCTATGGGTTACAGATATTTATTCCTGGCGTCGCGAACCACAAGTACCATGGCAACCTTTCATCTGTTGATCGCAAATCATGAGCTGGACTTCTCGATATACATTTCGTCTCTCTGTGTTGCTGCCTGGGCCTCTATTTCGTTTGTTGCTCCTTTTTGAGTACTTCAGTTGCTTTAATTGAGAGCTTGTGGGAAACGCCAAGATGGTTAGGATCTCAGAGACCATCATGTCTCGAGCAAGTGCAAAACCAAGTCGGTTGCTAGATTAACCGTCCGCATTTTCCTTCAACCCAGTGTCTCTCAACGGCCTCTAAGTTCACCTACTGCCTCAAGATCTATCTTCGAGCCGCGATCCTAGCAGTCGCCAGCTCGTGAGTTTCGGAGGAGAAGTGCGAGTCCTGAAATATCGTGGCGCGTGATTTGAAGATACTAATATGCAGAATCCGTAACCATTCTCCTGCATGCATTATATTGCCTTCTCGTCAACGAAAGGTTCTGATATATGGGAAATATGGCGTAGGCCCGTGAGAAATGCCGGATGCGGAAACATGGGTGTCAGACGATCAGATGTGGCCGTCGTTGAAGGGCTCGCCGTATCTGTGGTATGTGGAGCAGGAAGTAGTGGAAGAGGGCGATGATAGCGTGCCAATGCAGGAGAATCCGTTCTTGGTGGGTGTGCAGCGGGATTTGAAGGTGTTGGTGGGTCATTTGAGGGGGTTGGGTTGGGGGACAGGGAGGTGTATGGGCAGGCTGTAGAGGAGATCATGGCGATGTGTTGTGCTATTTGTAATGGGGGTAAGTTGAGTCTTCGTTTCCTTGAATCCGAGGACATTCGTTTCACACCTCTGGAAATTTCCTTTCGGACCGCTATACTTCTTGGGAAGCTATCTCACTCCCAAAACCAGAAGCTAACACCCCCAGCAAAACAACACATAATACGAACCCGCATAACCACAATGCCAATCCGGCTCCCCCCACTCTTCCTCGAGCTCGTAGAGCAAAAAGACCCAAGGGCATTGGCGTTGCTGGCTCACAATCTCTGCCTGCTCAAGGTTGTGGAGGATATTTGGTGGTTGCATAGCATCGGGGTTGCGGAGCAGGCGATGGAAGGCATTACGAGCTTGATGGTGCCGGAGTTGGCTTGGGTGATGGAGTGGCCGTTGAGGGTTGTGAGGGGCGAGATTGGGCTTTGATGATGGGATCTAAGCCTAGGGTGAGGTGTCGAAGTCATTGTAGTGGAGAGTACTTTGCCAAACCAGGACTGAGAGACTACGGCGAGAGACTGGTGGGTACGAGCTTGCCAGGCTCAAAGGTCGCCCTGACGGGGACGCTTATAGAGGGTCGCCCAAAGGATACAAATTTACGGAGCCTGAGCCTGCCAGCAGGAAAACGACAAATCCGGATCCCGTGGAACAGAGAAACTGTATGTTTTGTAGGTAATACACAACCCAATCTCAACAAACAACAA
>QGMK01000465.1:0-24356 GCA_007825345.1 Lachnellula suecica
TCTATCCCAGGAACATATAAATATGGCAGAGGCCGAGGCAGCCAATACCACCTCCTCACACCCCCACATTTCCCCAAAATCTCAAATCTCACCCTTACTGGAATTGACCTACCGAACTCTCAGCACCGCACCACAAATAAACAAGCTAGCGCAGCTCACCTACTGACCTGCCGTTCCTTGCGCTCCGGCAGAGCCGGGATGTTGACCAAGATGGCGGCGTGCGAGTACTGCCACATGATTTCTGTATCAGTGGCAGGCGGTGTGGATGACGGGGTATGTTTTAGGTTTACCATGGCGATTTCCCAGTGTGGGGAGGAGTCGTTGAGCCAGGTTACTGAGGGGAGGGTATGGAGAGGGTAGTGGTGGTTTATGAACTATGTGGATATTAGTCTTCATTTCAAAGGGATTAGTGAAAGAAGAAATAGGGAAACGCACAGAAGTAGGATCCCCACCAACCGCAAACCCTTCTCCGCCCTCCCCGCTCACAATCCGCATCTTATGCCACGCCAATCCCATCCTCGTTTTCTCCCCATTCCCATTGCTCTCGCCCTCCTCTTCTTCGCCCATGGCTTCGTCGCTGCTCTCCGAATACATCTTCCGCATCCACTGCTCCTCCCTTGCTTGCTCCCATTCATCCCATGCTTCGTCGCCTAGCACGGGCGCCACGAGCACTTTGAGGCCAAGCGCACGGAAGACTGAGAGCGTTATGGCGTCGATGCCGCGCAGGCAGTAGGGCATGAGGGTTTGGGTTAGCTTGCGCGTGTGGAAGTATGGGTGTGTGCAGTAGATTCCCAGGGGACCGCCTGGGGTTTTTTTTTTTAGCTTTTCTTCTCATTTTCAATATATCGTCTTGCTTAAGGCATACCTTCTGGCAAGAAATCAGGATTCTCCAGCAAGCTCTTCGCAACCTTGAACAAAGGGTACAATCTCGGATCAACGGTCGGGTACCGTTGCAGGGGCCCGCCAGTTGCTTCTGTGATGTGCAGGTTGTAGGTTAGCGTGATGAGGTTGCCGCTGGAAATTGGCAGGATGGAGTGCGTGCTTGTGCGCAGGAAGGCGGTCCATGATAGCGATGGTTTCTGGAGGGAAGTGGGGAAGCGCGTGCTGGGGGATTTCTGGGCGAGGAGGTGGAAGTGTTTGTGGGTGCTTGGGCTGGGGTGCGTTATTACTTGGTCGCCGCCTGGAAGCTTGTTAGATATATTTTTGGGAGAGTAATTTGGAATTGCGTTTTCTAAGAAAAACGAGGGGGCGAGTGACGTGTTACCTTGGTGGGGGTAGGGTAAGCACACAACGAGTGTTGCAAAATGTATTCCGCGCCGCGGCGGCGAAGTAAGCGGCTTCAGCCCTTTTGTCGAAGTGTTGGAATATACCTTTGTTTGACATGACAGTCAGCCTTAAGACTCGTACAGCGTTTCACAATGGACGACTTACATTCAACTGAGACAACTCAGCCCTAACACCCCAATGTTCCTTCCTTTTACAATAGCTCTCGTTTCCCTCTTCGGCCTTCCCTTTGCCTTTTACAGCCTCAGCGCCGTCGCTTCCGAATCTTGCGCCAGGCAGCAATACTTGCTTGATGGCATCCAGAATTCCAAAGTCTGAAGGATGGAAATCCACCGCGAAACTTTCGCGGTCTAGCCTTGCGGATCGGCCCCTGCTCTCGTCTCTTGCCCCGCCATCATCCTCTGCTGCTACCTCCGTCGTGCAGCAAGCCAGTAATTCTTCATTTGCATCTCTCTGCTTGCCCTTCCCTTTCTCATCCTCAGGATCGGGAGGAAAGCGTAGTTTTGCGGTCCCACCGGTAGTAGTATCGAAGCGCAAAACAATTGGTGGGGATACGATTGGCGTCTTGGAGGAATCTTTGGGAGAGACGGAAGGATGCGCCGAGATGGGAATGTTTCCACCGCAACAGTAGTTACCGGTCGAAGGGTACCCTTCGACAACTGCCGACTTTAGTTGGTCTAGCAGCCGCTGGGATGCCAATTCCTGGGGATTCGGCGGAAGGTAGCGAGGGGTGGCGAGGTCCGAGTCTGATTCTGGGTCAGAATCGGAGTCGTGATTAGGTGAGGGAATTATTCCGATTGGGCGTTTTGGAGGATTCGTTTGTGGCGGAGGCGAGGGGGCCATCGTCTAGGCCGGAGGATTTGTGATAAATATGCAATGGTGTGCAGAACACTCCGCCAGTTTGGTTTGGGGCTTAGAGACCAACTCGTCTAAATCAAGATTGAAAAGATCCATGTGATGTAAGAGCGCTTGTCGTCCATACAGAAAATGCATATTTTCATAGGGGATGCATCCATCTATATATAAAATCCTAAGCAACACCAAAGGAATTGGATAAGCAGGCAACAAGGGACCCTTATGCTAACGGGGCTTGGAAATGAGAAGCCAACACACCTTTTATGAAAGGAATCTGCAGCTATTCCACACCAATTTATCTTGAACTCCAGGATTGGGACTTGAGGCTGTGTCGCCTGCCTGGAATTTAGTGCAGGGGTATCACGTGCACAAGGCAGAGACTCCTCGGTTCTTCACCGCGCGCTTCTTTTGGAGCGATTCCATTATGAATTGACTCACTGGTGTTTAAATATAGTTTGTATACGGGCGCAAACTCTATGAAAGTCCAACCCCAAAAATTATTCGGCCGATAGTGACGCATTTGAAGTTGTGATGCGGGAGCAATTGCGCCGGTGTCCGAAGGCGGAACAATCAACCAACCGTTAGGTCCGTAACATGTTAGACTGAAATAATAGGCAACTAGAAGAACAGTGGTGAAGGTATAGCAAAAAAGTTGGATCTGCCGGTTCTCACGCTCACTTAATCTTTAAAATCGCGAAAATTACGATCCCGCAGTCCTGAGCTCCTCATGGCCTCCCACACGGATGGGAATTGGCACTGGCAGTCTTATAAGTCGTATTTGGTGAGGGAAGTATATCCTCGTTATCAGAGACACTTCATTCCTGGAGTCGCTCCTAGCGACAGCCCTAGGAGTTCTCGACCAACCGCATTCTTTGTTGATAAGCCGAGTAAACAGCGTCGTATGTATATTGTGCGACTCCTGGCTCATAATGAAGACTCCAGGGGGTAACAAAAAGGTAAGGCCAATGTTGGTTCTCTTCCCAAATCGCCAATTGAAGAATACGACAGCTGGGTCCTTTTCTCCTTCATCGGCATCCTTGCTTTTCTCCTCTGCGCGGTCGCTGGAATATGGGGCCATCGCCAATGGAACATGAGGGGATTCCATCTCAAGGACTACAAAAGATTGATTGCAGAAGCGAGACAGCTCAGTCAGGAGACATCAAATATCAGGAACGATGTAGAAAGTGATGAGACTGCCGAGTGGAACATTAAAATTGCAACCATGGAAACCATAACGACCGCAGTGGAATGGGATACTGGCATTTCAATCGCACTTGCCGCGTGGGACGATATTATGCAACCAAATGAAGGGCTGGCTGGGGATCTGGAAAGCCAAATGGAAGACAAGCGGGTCAGAAAGAGAAGGAAATCCCATGGACAATATATCATAAGCCTCATGAGAAAGCAAGTCATCGAGGGCATCGACAGGAGAAAAGAATTGAGCATCCAGCTGCAGAGAATGCATGTGGAAGTCATGGCGCGGTAAGTGCTTTTCCTACTCCTGCCAGACTGAGACTGATCAAATGCAGAAATCTCGATTTGCAGTCATCTCGACTCAATCGACGGCTGACATGCGGACGAGAAATCAAACACGCGCGTGACATCATCGTGAGTCGCAAGAAACAGTCAACCAAAGATTGATACTGATCACAAGGGCCAGCCTGAGCGATATAGATTCTCGCAGTCACCGTCCTTAGAGTCAGTAGTGATAACGCGCCCAGCCAACGCGTACCTCTATCCTCCGCCAGATCGGCCCGCCAGCTGTTCGATGGAGAAAGTTCGGAAGAAAAGGGACTTGGGTAGAATGTATACACCAGAGTTGTAGATAGAACAAGATGGCTGGAGAAGATACGGAGGTAAGAGCAAAAAATATAGAGTGTCACGCTCGTGAGGAAGGATTGTTATTGTCAAGACGGATTTATAACCGCGGCCTCGTCTATTTTGCGCCTAGCGTCTCGAGATCTTGCTGGGAGATCTTGAGGGAACTACAAATGTGCAACTATTTTCAATTCTCTTTTAAGCTAAATTTCCTATTGTGGAATTTATGAAGCTATCACGACAAATATAAAACAACATAACAGTCTGACTGCTGACCCCAGTCGAGTGTTGGTGAGATTGGTTGCACACGTGACTCCGGATTGTAAGCATTGATCGCGCAGGACGATCCTCAAGCCTTCCTTATGGATTATTTCCGCCGGCGTCGCCATGACCTTCCTCCTTCTCCCTCCATCGCGAGGCAACGCAGCTCCTGGCAATACCTTCTTTTCTCTAGGATTTGATCCTCATATTCGCTTACTGGGACCCAATCGAGATACCTCACCGCATTAGCTGGCTATACCTGCAGCGGGGTGACCCGACGGCGCTCCCGCGAGGCTTCTCCCGGAATACGGCAGTACGGACCTGCCGCTACGTAACATCGCTACTCAGCCCTATCATTTCTATACCATCCGCATAAATGGGATTCAGATGGAAGATAGATATCATCCATCGTTTTAATCAATACGCATCCGCCTCAGGTATATGTTCTAGATCGCCATCTAAAGCAGGATAATCCAGCTATGATGGATTCTCTCCTTCTTCATGGCGCTTCCTCGATAGAACAGACCGGTCCGAATGGGTACCTTTGAGCTAGCACATCCAAATACGCCTTGCTCCAGCGTTCCTCTCTTCCTAGCTCGGATGACTTCGAAAAAATCTCCTCGGGCTGCCCGGCGATGACTTTTCGTCCCAGACGCTTCCTGCGGTTGCACGCTGTAGAACAATTGCCGGTTTCTTTAACTCCCGAGCCTTCAATATTTGTAGCACAGATGGATCCTCTTGATGGAGGGTCTCCAGTTGCTTACGTCTGCAAAAGTTTGTTTTGATGAGAGCACCTCCGATACCCACCTCAGATCTCCTTCAGCACATTGAGGGCATGATTTCACGCTCCTGTTAATCCTCCTCAACTTCTGTATCAACGATGGATGGCAAGGACGGGGTTGTTATTGCATGCCTGTTTTACAACTTCTCTTTCGCGGAGATTAAATGACAGGAGGGCAGAATCCCAGGTATCTGAAAGTGGGCGGTATCACCTGGAGAAAGTCCCGTTAAATTTGAACAAATGACCGGCGAGATGCTGGTCGACGCTTCAAGTTCTAGGGAGTTTATTATCAATAATGGGTCCCATTTGGTTTGATGTTGTCCTTCCTTTCAACTTGATGTCCTCACCAGTACCCTGACGGGCGAATCAAATCCTGTTTTGAAGTTCGAAAAATGGGGCGGGTTGATGAAACTTCCTTCAAGATTTGAAACGAAAAACTTTCAAAGAGCACTGCAACACAACAATTGGCAAACTTGTCCACTCAACCTTTGCGGCGAATGTCGGTCTCCGGCGCGAGAATGAGTTTACAAGTTTGTTGCTAATTCATCGGTTGATGCTTGATCGCTTGAAGACTGCGCCAGGATGCCCAGGCTTGGTGGCTGAGCATCGTTTCTTATGCTGATGATATGATCGCCCTATCTTATCATGTTAGAATAGCATATAGCCTCCTAATTTACTTCGGGCATAACTTGTCTCCTGAGCCACCATGGCGACAAATCAAGTGGCTCAGCGGCCTTCGGTGGAAGTCCCCACAGCGGAGAGTGGCGTTTGACGTTGGCGATGCAAACGAATTCACAGGTGGAACCGAACCCCCAAAATCCACTTCTTTCAAATCTTCCCTATCGATATTAATCCCCTGCAGCAGCGTGCGGGCTGATTTAAAAAAAAAAGGAGCCGGCAGTACATTCCGTCGTCGCCTATTTGTTGGCCGGCACCTAGAGATTATTCCAATGCCCCTCATTGGGCGATTTTTCGATCAAGTTCCAGAGCGTCGGATATGCTACCAGGAGAAGTTGCCTCGAAAGTAATGATCGTGTGCAATTGCAGTCCGTGCTGGCTCCAATTCTGCTTCTGTTTTAAGCGCGCATGAAGCTTCTAGGCAAAGCGGACACAGCCGTCGAGCCATACCCTTGTTGCCAAGAAAACCCTCCGAGTGGAAGCGCTCCATTTGGCCAATACCGCCTGAGACTCGTCACCAACTGCTCTCCAGAGCAGGCGAAATACGTGGATCTACGACTTCAAAACTCGCATTGTTCAATCGCCATCGTATCTCCTAAGATCCAGTTCATCGTCTCGGCCACCCCTGAGGACAGGCTTCTCAGAATAGCTTGTGGATCTACGTCCTTCGGACGACAAGAATTCGGGACGATTTCTATGGTCCGTTTCCTAAGTGATCCGCAAATACAGCAAGCCGAAATATGGGTACGCGACTCTGCTTCCCTGAGTATGCTGTGCACCTGGGGGCTGCGTGGTGAAGAGTGAAACCCTCTCCACTTTGGTGAACAGTGAGCCTCTCAACGACACGATTTAGTTGTGGAGGTTTCTTTCAGACGTACGCAATCTCCACTTTCGTGGTCTGTTAAAGTACCCATCAGCTGCAGTTCAATATGGGGGTTCTGGATACCTTCATCTTGTCTCTCTTATCGTCTCCTTCCTTTGCAGCAGATTTCCCTTTGCGGTCTATCGCTGGCGAATCCGTATCAAAATTCCATTCGCCTACCGTAACTTTTAGTCTTCAATTCTTTGGGGTGATGAGTTTGGATTACCGGGTTTAACCTCGCTTTTTTCCTATTTGTTAGCAAGTATCCGTCAAGATGGGATGGGGTGTATTAGACGATCCAAAGTACCCAAATATTCCTGGGACTGTCAATCTCAATGAGGAAGTCGATGCAGGTTTGTACATCCTCCTATTTGAATCAACTGTGCTAATACTCCCAAAGCAAAGCTCGAAGACTGGGAATATGAGGAGCCAAAGAAGATTGGGGACATTGGTAAGATCACTTCCGCTTTCGTTTAAATATACATGTCTAACAAATACAAGTCCTCCAACCACAACCTTCAGACTCACCTAACGATCCTCTCAATTGGTAAGCTATATCTCGAAAGCTTCTTGCGGTTTTGGATGCTAACTGTTACGCAGGTCGATGGCCACCAAGATCACCATCCTCCTTATCTTGTCCTTAACAGCCGGTGTAACAGTCTCGTATGTACAGATAATTCACCTCATCATACTCACATACTGACTCAACCCCTTCCAGACTCGGACCTATGATCACTACTGGTTTCGATGACATTTCCACAACTTTCGGTGTCGATACGGATCAAATATCATTCGGTGTGGTTGGCCTTCTTCAACTTACAACGGGTGGCGGCACATTCTTTACTGCAGCAGCAGCTGCAGTATGGGGTAAACGTCCAGTGTTCATCATCTCTACCATTGCTTTGATGGGCACGAGTGCTTGGGGTTTCTTCGCGGGTAGCTTCATCTCATTGGAGGTAATGAGAGTGATGCAAGGTTTCGCTGCTGCTCCCTTTGAGACTCTCATCAGCGCCACAGTGTCTGAGATCTTCTTTGTCCACGAGAAAGGAAAGATGTTGAGTGTTTGGAATCTGTTTGTCATGGGAGGTGTCAAGCTAGGGTAAGCTTAAGAAATCTGCTTATCATTCCTTCAATGCTAACATAGTGTAGACAACTCATCGCAGGTTTCATAATCCAAAATCTTGGTTTCAAGTTCACCTTCGGTATTTGCGCCCTTCTGTACGCAGGTATTCTCCCCGCCATGTACTTCTTCGTCCCAGAGACATACTACCTCGACAAAGCGCGCGAGACCGAAGTCATCTTCGACAAGGCTTCTCTGCGCGTATACGAAATTGTTCTTCCCGAAATCAAGAAGACCTACCGACAGCGCCTCACAATTTTCCAAGGCCGCGTCTCTCAAGTTGGTTTCTGGCGAACATCATTTAAACCACTTCCACTCATTACATTTCCTGCCGTTGTTTATGCCGCTTTAACATATTCTATCTACGCTGCTGGTCTCACCCTTATCGCTCTTCTACAAGAGTCTATCTTCTCCGCGGCCCCTTACAACCTATCTTCTTCGGCCATCGGTCTCACCAACCTTCCTCTTTTCGGCGTCGGTCTCATCGGCACCCTTGTGTCCGGATACTGCGCCGACGCCGTCGTGCAATTCATGACACGTAAAAACAACGGAGTCTACGAGCCCGAATTCCGCCTCGTCCTCATGCTCGTCGCCGCCACCCTCTCCACCGTCGCCTACGTCGGCTTCGGCTTCAGCGTCTCAGCCGGCGCCAACATCGTCATCCCCATCGCCTTCCTCGGCGTGCAGACAATGGCCGTCCCCTTCGCAACCAGCGCCATGTTCACGTACGTGATGGACTGCCACAACAACCACGCCGCGCAGGCGTTCGTCACCATGAACTTCGTCAAGGCGCTCCTGTCGCTCGTCATGAGTAACTTCGTCAACGGCTGGTTTGAATCTAGCGGCGCGAAGAGCGTCTTCTTGACTGTGGCCTTTGCCAACTTGGCTGTCAGCGCCGTCTCCATCCCCATGTATATTTTCGGGAAGAGGCTGCGTAGTGTTATCGCCCGGAGCGCGTTCCACCAGAAGATTTAAAGTCCTGGGGTTCACTGTATGAAGGCATGAATGGGCTGGGGTACGGCGTCGGATGGGAGGGAAGTAAAACTATTTTCTGGTATATATATATTTTGGGGGTTTAGATTGTACATTATTGCATTGGTCTGCTCCGAGATGCAGCTGGCGCCTTATACCATTTTAAAACAATGCGATCCACTCATTTGCGCATCATTTAAAGTTCAATTGTGCTTTTTTTCAATCGTCCTTCGAAGCCCTCGTGATCGAACTTCAGTCATTGATCCAGGCTTTGGGAATCCTGATGTTTCTCGATTCAAAAAGCTATTTCGGGCCTTTCTCTGGGCGCACCACATTTCGCTCACGATCACGCCACAAACTGCATCGTCAAAACTGCGCCCAAAAGCTTAATGACAGGACTGTATCGAGGCATAAAGTATCTTCCAAGGATTCCTCCAGCCTCAATGCCCTGCAAAAGGGTACTATTCTGAGGTTGCCTCTATACTTAGATCATCGAAACACCGCATGAATTTCGTCCCAAAATATTGTGTGCAAGGGAATATCTAAGAAACAAAACTTCTGCAGTAGAAGTTCTGCTGACTTTTAGACTCGGTAGAGGTTGAAGAGCTCCAGAAGATAGCGGAACGGTTCTCACGAATTACCACGCACTAGACGAGAAAAGATCATCCAAGTAGAGAAAGGAGTTCACTAATCTGGACGATTTAGTACTCCTTTTTCCGACACTTCCTGGAAGTCGGTCACCCCCTCATATTTATCAAATGTGTTCCATCAAATCAAGCCTCTCGTTGGACCCGGGTGCTAGCAACAACTTTTATATTCATCCTCTGTCCGTCAACTCCAAAATCTGACCAGGAAAACACTCTCTTAACCAGTTACTCTTCGTCGGGCTCGTCACCAAAAATTTCAGCTTCGGACCCGGTCTTTCATAGCTCGTGAGATAGTTCAACATCTGCGTGAGAGATGAGTAATCCTCAGCCCAGTGGCTCCTCTCGAATTGAGTCAGATCATCGATTATACAGTAGATAGTAGCTTGCGTAGGGACCAGTCTCAGGAACTGATCGAAGGCGCGACAAAGAACGTCCATTGGAGTCAACTCGTGGCTTTCTTGGAATTCCGTCAGGTCAACGTTGTCAAGCGGGACGTCAGGCCATATCTCGAGGAACTGCGCGAGGATGCTTCGCATTAATCCCTTGGGGCCCCGGAGACCGTCGTAGGAGGCTACATGTTGACCACAGAAGAAATGAAACGTCATGGTGTCCGGCGAGTCCTTGAACAGTGCAACGAGATTTGCGCAGATGTAAGAGACAGGTGAAGTTCTCCCGAAGTTTCCTGAGTCTAGGCGACCTTCGACGTATATCAGGTTGACTCCATCAGCGGTTATCCATTTTTGGAACTGTGCGTCGGCGAGGATGGTGGCAAGGAGGGATTTGGAGGCAGTGTCGAAATCGGCGCTTTGGCGGAGGATCATGGTTAGATCTTTGCCTTCTTGGCCGCGGTTAACGTCGAGTATGTCGAGAAGTGTGTTGTACAGTTCTGGTGGTGATGCTCCGATGGTAGGATTTAGTGGTTGGTTCTGGTCTGGCTCTGGCTCACCAAACTGAATGACTCGAAAGGGGTCAGCTTGACATCCATCAGGAATAAGTATTACTTACCAGATACGACGTCTTTCAACATCTGGTAGAGGCCATTTTGACTTTCGATGGCATAGGATATTTGCCGAGCACAAAAGTCTTTGCACTCGTTGATGTGTGTGTCCATCCTCTCCCCGTGCTGCGCATGCATATCGCGAACATCTGTCATACTCTCATGAATCTCCTTCACGCTCACATGGACTTCGCTTGTTGTCTTCTTGATTACTTCCGTATCCTGGCGGATCTCAATGACGATAGTGTTTTGCAGGTCGCGGGCGTAAGACTCCAACCGCTTTGCCTTGCCTTGAATCAAGGACAGCAATACTTCAGCTTTGAACCCTCGAAACGGATTGGTGACTTTGGCGACTAGAAGTCTTATTAGTGCTGGAAATTTCTTGAATCGAATACATACGAAACGTCTGGGGCAGTAATGCGTCGACAAGACTGGGTATTGTGTCAAAGAGCGTCACTTTGAACTCATCTATAAGTCTGTGCAGCTGATAATCTTCCTTGAATGTTTCAAGCTTGCTGCATGCCATTGACATGATATCCGGTATCGTGCCAAAAATATCCAGAATCTGATCTCTCATTTTCTCTCGGCGTTGCACAAGCTACCAATTTCGTCAGTATTAGTTTTTGGGAATATGTTCTTACTTAGAAATAGTAGTGTCTCATGAAGATTAGAGCAAACACCTTGAAAAATCCCTGGTGCAAACAGATCTTGATGTACGAAAGGGGGCTTGCCTACATTGAACACGACCGCGAGCCCGCCATGAAGAATACACAACTCGTCCGGGAGAGCATCTACCACGGGCTGCATCAACTTTGTTGCATTCGTGAACGTCTTCCACACTCTTGCTGGCAGAGTCTTGCTACGCCGCTCGCGGATATTGGCCGCCTGGTGAGCTTTATTGAGTTCCTCCACAACTTGAACCCAGCTACAATTTGTGGGGTTAAATTGCAAATTGTGTCCCTCTTTCATTCTGTACTGTTCCATAGCTTCCATGAACTCCCTGTCACCCCCGAGCTCAGCTTCCTGGTCCTTGGGTCTGATGAAGTTGAAGGATTGGGCTTACTGGTGTTTATCTTTGAATTCATATCTCGATTTCGACTCGTTGAAGCTTGATTCCATCGCGAAAACGTCGTGAATTCCAGGAGCCTCCTTCTTCATGTACTCCGTCACAAAAGCGGTCCCATCCTCTCGATGTGCCATGATGCTAATCGATGATCAAGCCAAGTCTGCGGTCTTGCTGAGATGCAAGAACTGCACGATCTGGGTCGATATTTACGGGACCAGCCGTGGCTGCCGCGAGACATGGAACAGCCCACCGAGCAGAGCCTGCCGTTTGCACATTGCTTTTTATCCGGCGGAAACGGCAGGATATAGAGTAACGAATTACACATTCGAAGCCTATCGCCCTTCGCCTCATGAACAGCCTCATTTTCGGTCTGCCTTGCGCCTCCCTCATATTTTATTGCCTGACCCCGCTCGTGTTCAAGCCACCGCCCTGAAGGAGAGGACTGGCTTGCCATCGGCGATATGATGTGATACAAAGGGGCAATAGGCGTTGGTCGATTAAAATATATCCTGGCGAAGCTGCTGTACCAATAAATATAGCTTGCTTTGGGCGAGGCAGTCCTGGCACAAGTGCTTTATTGGATGTGACGAAACAAATCTTGTCATTTCACTTAACCAGGTAACCAAGTTTGCCTTTATTATCAAGAGATTCCCTAGCCTTTGCTCGCCATCGAGCCACTGACCTTCACCTTATCTCATCAGGCTGGGAAAAATCGACAATCGAAGGTCTTGAAGATTGACATTTGTTACCGAAGGGAAGCCGTTTCGAAGGCGATTCCACCAAGCCATGGCCTCAGACCACCAGACAAGCATAGACAATGCTCCCAAAACCATCGAGCTAGACGAGTCAGAATACTTCGCAGACCCGCCCGAGCTAGGCCAAATCACCATCATCCCTGAAGTGCGAAAATGCAACATCGTACACTTCAAGAACCGGTTCAACGCCTCCGAAAAGGGCATTTACGAAGTGGACGTGCTGGAATCCGATTCATTTCTTGAATAAAAGATACAGGAAGAGCTTAAGCTCCGGCAAAGCTCTGCAACGCAGCGGGCGAAGAGTAGGGGAAGAACTGTGGAGCCTGCAAATGAGCTGACGACACGGAAAGTGAGGGTGGGCAAGTCTGACTCGAAGATTTTGGCGAGGATTCGGATCCAGTCGCCTGCTTTGCTGCTTATTTTGTCGAAGGTCATGAAAGAGTCGTGGGGTGGTCGACCTCGCACTTTCCTGCGGCCGTTTCGCGCTCTGATATCATGGCATTCGCAAGTTCTTGAGGTTTTGAGGGATCTGAAGGCGAAATGGGATCACCCAGAAGGAAAGCCAGAGCCGGCAAGAACACCTGTAAGCTTGGATGAATCCGAAAGCCAAGCAAAGACTTCTTTGGACGATAGTCCGGAGGCGTTGGCGGAGTTGAGATGCTACGTGAAGTTCATGACGCGCGAGATCATGCCGTTGTACCGTCGCTTCGAGAAACTGGACGAAACGTCGAACGCCAAAATCCGTTTTCAGGATCTGTGGTGGCTGTTCAGGGTTGGCGAGATTGTATATCGGCCTTGTGGGACAGGCGCAGACAAAGAGGTAGACAATTTGGCGCTGGGGAATCGACATTGGCGGGTCTATGGAACGCGTTCATCCTGGCCCAAATATAGAATGGGGGCATTTGATGACCACCAGAACTATAAGAGTGAAGATAGTGGCGGGTTGGCTTCTTTTGGATTGCACGTCTATTGCATAGACTATACCGGGGAAGAATATTGCGTGGTCACTGAAACTTTTGAGATCCAGCCTTACCAGTCCGAGAGGCCAATCAACTCTCTGAAGCTCTTCCCACAGCGCTTCCTTAGCAACCATGAGGAAAAGCTAAGAGCTTCGGTCGAGTTCGGAAAAATGTTCCAGCGCAGCTTGGACATCAAGCGCGCGTCGTATAACTGGTGGACCACAATCCTCGATCCTCGAGGAGAGCCGACGACGGATGCGGAGGGGCATATCCTGCAGCGTCCCGAGTACGTCGACAGCGAAGTGATCGTTGACTTTGCGGAGGCATTCCAAGCTTGCCCGTCTTGGAAGCCAGTACCATCCATCCTCAAGCCAGAGGAACCCAGTCCATCCACCACTTTTGACGATTTCTACATCAACTGGTGGTCTGACTCGGATAGAAGTTCCCTTCTGAGTGAGACAACTGAAATCATCGTTCTTTGGTCTGGGGTCACTACTCGGGAGAGGAATAAGAACGTCCTGGAAGACAAATTTCTTGTTAGCGTTCGGGAAAATGATAAGAATAACGTACTTACCACTGCCAAGTACATCAGAGAGTGTGATATGCCTCTGCTTCCAGCGCGAATATTTGCCTACATACTGCGAGACCGAAAGTTTGCGCAGCTGGACGTCCAACGGCTCAACCCGGTAAAAGTATCCAACGATGTATTTGACTGCCTCAAAATCCCAGACCATCACAAAGATATCATCCAATCGCTCGTTGAGGATCACTTCATGAAGAAGGCCGAGAATAAAAAAGATGGAGTAGACCGGCTAAGTCTTGATTGGATCAAGGGTAAAGGCAAAGGACTGTTCATCTTGCTTCACGGAGTACCAGGTGTTGGGAAGACAGCAACGGCAGAGGCCGTCGCTCAGGCAAGTGGGAAGCCTCTGTTCGCCATCACGTGCGGAGATCTCGGCTTGACTCCTAGTGAGATGGAATCAGGTCTACAGCGAATATTTCGACTGGCCAATACCTGGGATTGCGTCTTATTGCTTGACGAGGTCGATACCTTCTTCTCTCAGCGAGCAAAGGGAGACGCCACTCTGACGAAGAATGTCCTAGTATCCGGTAAGCCTCCCCTTTTCTGTACAGAAACGATTCCTGAACTCATCGCCATTAGTCTTCCTCCGCGTCCTGGAATACTACGACGGTCTCCTCTTCCTAACCACCAACCGCCCCGGCGCCCTCGACGAAGCCTTCAAATCCCGCATCCACCTAACCCTCTACTACCCACCCCTCAGCTACCACCAAACGATCGACATCTGGCGGCTGAACATCGACCGTCTGCGCAAAGTCGAGCGCGAGCGCTGCGAGAACCACGGGCACGAGCTACTGCAAATCAACGAGCAAGAGATTATGCGCTTCGCGAAAGAAAAATTCAACCAGAATCGCAGCAAGTTTCGCTGGAACGGCAGGCAAATCCGGAACGCGTTCCAGATCGCGTCGTCGCTGGCGCATTTTGATGGGCGGAAGGATGGCATCCAGCCAAGGCTGACGGTGGATCATTTTAAGATGATTCATATGGTGACGGAGGATTTCGATATGTTTTTGCAAGAAGCGAAGGGCAAAACGGACGGCGAGTTAGCTTTCGACCGTGGAGATCGCGCGGATCACTGGGGCGACGAAGGGAAGGTTGAGGTTTACGAACCACCGCCTTCACCGGGCGGGACAATTCGCAGAGCAAGCCTGAAGCCACAGAGCCCATTTCCACAAAGTCCCTTTCCGCAGAGCCAGCAGCGCGGCCCGTTCAGAAACGCAACCCAGAGTGGTGGCGATTTCTAAAGCTTGCGTCCGCCATCGCCGCGCTTATTCCAGCAGCGGCCGCCGGAGAGGGTGAGGACGCCTTCTATTACTTTCAATAGCGGGGCGCAAGCGTTGCTGCGGGAGCCGCTGTGTAATGGCGACGACAGCGAGTATGTCTCGCCGACTTCAACGTTCCCTAACGAGGCGTCTGGGGGTAATGCGGAGGGCTTTAAGCGGGGAAGGCAGTGGTCTGACCCTGAGAGTTTGGGTTGGGCTAAGAGGAGGAAAGAGGGCGAAGATGATGGGGATTTGGTATATCAGTGACTTTTTTGGTATGCAGCTTTTTTTGGTGGCTGTGAGTGCGCTTTATGCTCTTTATTGCCGATGTTACTGCAGTGAGAAGAGAACTTGAAAAGAGGAACGAAAGGTGGAAAAGATATGCCACTAGGCTACGAAGCTCCGGAATGCGATTTGATTATCTTGGAGGTGAAAATAATGGGGTAGATTGTGTATTTGATTATTGGGCGAAGTTATATTTCTCATACTGCCACAACCACGCCGTGAATTGCTTCGTGCAAGGCGTTTTAGGTGATGCGCTATATTTTGAGTAGTGCCTTAGCAGTCGTTGACCTCGAGCTTGAAGACGAAAAAGTGGTCGACACGATCGTTGTGTCGTGTGTCCTTGCATTTTTGAGCCTCTCCGTTGATTGAAGCAGTTCGACGCAGGTGTAACTCAATGTCGTGGACGATGAGGTTTGACCGCCGTAGGCTCGTCTTCCGAATACTACGTTGAGCTTTTATGCTGCTAGCCAGCCTCGCGGTGGACAAAAAAAGCCGGACAAAATACGCCACGTCTGCACCCAATTTTGGTGTGGTTTATAAGTCTACACCGTCCGGCTTTTTCTGTCCACCGCGAGCCAGCTTCATATTGTGGAGCAAAGTCTTCGATTGGGACTGCCGAGATGCAGCCCCGAGTCGCAGCAGGTACATCAAGTAAGATTCCCAAGAACACTCATGACGAGTTTAAAAGTCATCATCACTGTCGCCCTCGTCCCGTGGCTTTAGCATCTTGCTCATATATGGGCCTAAGTCGCGTCAGTCATGTTACCACGTGGCGTCAGGGAATAACAAACCATCAAGCCAATACCCAAGCTTCCTGTAATAATCTCTGGTACCAACCCCAGAAATAACGCTGATTTTCTGGCTTCCATGCTCATCTCTCGCAATTCGCTCAGCTTCCTCCATCAGCAGTGTGCCGTAGCCTTGGTGTTGGAACTTCCTTGGGTCACGAGCGTGAATCGGAACCGCATTTCCATAAACATGTAATTCTCGAACAAGACTCGTAGGCTGGCCAGTAAGTTCGGGTCTGAAGGTATGCGTCTTGGAGCACTTCCGTAGACGAAGGAGACCGATGAGAATATCTTGCTTAGGGTCCTCATAGGCTAAGAACGTCTCCCAGCCAGCGTTGGCGGTGTAGTCTCGGCGTACGAGCTCGACTTGAGAAGGTCTGATCTTGTTCTTGACCTCATTGATTCCTACTTCTCGGGTTCGCACATCCCTGCAGGTGGTTCCAAAATCTTTCATTCTGCTCAAGGCCAGTTCTCGTAGATTTCCGTTTTCAACTCCGGAGGTGACCAAAGGCATTGGGATATCTCTTTGAACGCGGTAGATACGAGTCCATGGTGGAACGAGAGCCAGGATCCGAGCAACAATGTCGATGAGAGCGTTGGGAGTGTAATTCTTGTATCTTCCCGTTCTCCATAATTCGTAAAGTCCCGTGCCACGAATTACGAGGGTTGGGTAAATCTTCAAGCCATCTGTTCTGAAAGCTGGATTCTCGAAATATTCCCTAAACTGATCCAGATCTCTTTCCATGCCAACATTCGGTAAATCCGGCATCATATGGCTGACAATCTTGAACCCGGCATCTTTTGCTAGACAGAAAGTCTCCGCTACGGATGCGACTGTATGGCCTCTATTGGTATCCCTCGCAACATCCTCGTAGAGAGACTGAACTCCAATTTCCAGCCGAGTGCAGCCATATCTTAACATCGCAGATAAATGTGGCTGTAAGCAGTAATCCGGTCGAGTTTCGATGGTGATTCCAACACACTTGATGTTACTCATTTCTCCGGCCTGAACGGCCTCGTCCACATTATTGCCTTGGTAGCCACTGAGAGCATTGTGCAATTGTGAAATGAATCCATCCCGATAGCTTTCCGACAAGGACATAAATGTTCCACCCATGATAATGTATTCGACCTTGTCTACGCTGTGGCCGAGAGACTTGATTTGGTCCACCCGGCCTCTTGCTTGCTCGAAAGGATCGTACCGTGCGCGGATAGCTCGCATGGATGTAGGCTCATAGCCGGTGTATGATTGAGTAGAGTATTCGAAGTCAGAATCGGGGCCTCCTGGGCAGTATACGCAGATGTTGCCGGTGTATGCGATATGGGGGCATCGATGGGGTTTGCACATCACAGCGACAACTGCAATGCCAGATGCGCTTCCTGAACGTTATTAAAAGCTGCAAAGTTGTATTAGAACCAAAGACTTACTGATTGGCTTTGCTATCAATTTTAGCAGGATGTATTTCTTGTAGTGCTCGGGGATAGCAGCAATAATCGCAGTAAGTGGTGGAATATTGCTCAACCTGTGCTTCTTGGACATCTTCGAGCGCAGCGCATTCAGATTCACATCCTTCCGAGGCTTCGAGGGATCTTGCTGAGCTTCATGATCTTGGACCAAGAAGCTGACGATATCTGAGCAGGCGCGTATAAATCGTTCGTTCTCTGGAGGGAGGTTTGGATCTCTGGGCTTCCTCTGCCTCTCCTCCACCGTCATTACCTCCGTCATGGTCGCCATGTTGGAGTATTATTTTTACCTTCCCAATCCCTTATAAACAACCAACTTCCGTTCCCCAAGAAATTCGTAGATCGCAGTCGGGATATTGCTGTGGTGTTGTTGCTCATATGGTGGGGTAGTTTTTGGTGCGATCTGACTGGAATAATTTCTTGAGTCGCGCTCGGATCAAATTCGCGGAAGGCTAAGCTTCGTCCACCCGATGAGACCCGTGTTTTCAAGCTCCAGGACCCTTTCAGTGTTGACAACTTCAAACAAACAACCCCCAATTCATTCCCAGCTCTCCTTTTCTGACATCAATTGTCGCCGACAAGATGCAGCCCTTTTCCAGATGCGCCAGGCCTGTAGTGCAAGCAGCGGTGCGCCGACAGGGCTATGCAACCTCTGCATACGCTTCTACCGCAGAAAACCTGCGAATCACCAAGGACACCAAGGTTATTTACCAGGGCTTCACCGGCAAGCAGGGAACGTGAGTGATTTCTGGAGACGGGCAATGAATTTGGAGCTCTGTGCTGACCACGTTATGCAGTTTCCACGCTGAGCAAGCTATTGCATACGGTACGTGTCGAAGAAGCGCAGCGAGAAGATAGGTGTCTGATAGGGAATACAGGTACTCAAGTGGTCGGTGGAACGAACCCCAAGAAGGCTGGGCAAACACATTTGGGTCTGCCTGTCTTTGCGAACGTGGCACAGGCTGTGAAGGAGGCAGGAGCTACTGCTTCAGGAATCTTTGTTCCGTATGGCATCCCCAGGAAGCAGAAAGCCTTAGAGGGTCAATGTGACTGATAATCTTACTAGTCCTCCTCTTGCTGCAGCTGGTATTGAAGAAGCTATCGCTGCTGAGATTCCGTTGGTAGTATGGTATGTACTGGGCTCTTTGCATGTGATGATTGTTTAGCTAACGTGGACCAGCATCACTGAGGGTATCCCACAACACGGTTCGTCTCAAACTTGATTCTACTTTACGATTTATATTCTGACACACGGCAGACATGGTTCGCATCACGGATATCCTAAAGACACAAGGAAAGACGCGTTTGGTAGGGCCCAACTGCCCAGGTCTCATCGCCCCAGGACAATGCAAGATTGGTATTATGCCAGGATTTATCCACAAAAGAGGTCGCATCGGTATTGTCTCTCGATCGGGAACCTTGACCTACGAAGCCGTCAACCAGACCACACAAGCTGGTCTCGGACAATCGCTCGTTGTTGGAATCGGTGGTGATCCTTTCTCTGGAACTAACTTTATTGACTGCTTGAAGGTCTTCTTGGAGGATGAGGAGACTGATGGTATCATCATGATTGGTGAGATTGGTGGATCTGCTGAGGAAGATGCCGCCGAGTACTTGAAGGAGTACAACACTGCAAACAAGCCAGTAGTCAGCTTTATTGCTGGTATCTCCGCTCCTCCGGGACGAAGAATGGGCCACGCCGGTACGTAGTCTTTGATGGTACTTCTGTAGTTATACTAACTGTTATACAGGTGCTATCGTTAGCGGTGGAAAGGGAGGAGCTGACTCCAAGATCTCTGCTCTTGAGGCTGCTGGTGTTATCGTGGAGCGAAGTCCCGCCATGCTTGGAAAGACTTTACATGGCGAGTTTGTACGACGGGATATGATTTAGAGACTGTGTTATTGTGTATTAGAGGTGGGAAGGTTGCACATGGAATGGAGCGTTAATGCATTTTGTGAGGATCCTCGGTCAAAACCTCTTCGTGTACGGCTAGTAAACTACCATTGAATCTCGAGTATCGGCTCGTTTATCCATGATAAGTGGCGATGTACAATTATATCGTCGTAAATATATAGATGAGAATTTCCAAACAGAGCTAATAGCGTCGCTACAAGTTTAAAGAGGTGAATTCTTGATCTAAATCATTTGACCCCTGAGCTATTCCTCGATCCGGCCCATTTCAAAGCGACGCAATCCCTGCCGCTTTGGAGCTTCAACTCACCCCTCCTAAACACCAACACCACAAACCTCTCCACCCCAACAAACAAGATTCAAGATGCTGTCCGGCATCCTAATCTTTAACCAAAAAGGCGAGAACCTCATATTCCGCGCCTTCCGCAACGATTGCCGCCCGCGCCTCGCAGACGTCTTCCGCATTCAAGTCATCTCGAACGCCCAAGTCCGATCCCCTATCCTCACTCTAGGAAGCACGACTTTCAGCCATGTCAAGCACGAAAATATATATCTGGTCGCGATCACAAAGAGCAACGCCAATGCGGCGCTGGTGTTTGAGTTCCTGTACCGCCTGATTGCGCTGGGGAAGGGGTACTTTGGGAAATTCGACGAGGAGGCCGTAAAGAATAACTTTGTGCTTGTTTACGAGCTTCTAGATGGTCAGTAATGGATGCGCCATCCTGTACTAATGCGCGGGGAAACAAACACTGATATATTACAGAAATTCTGGACTTTGGATACCCTCAGAATACCGAGACGGACACCCTCAAGATGTACATTACCACCGAAGGAGTCAAATCAGAACGAACAATGGAGGACTCGGCGAAAATCACAATGCAAGCGACGGGCGCGCTGTCATGGCGAAAAGCAGACGTCAAATACCGCAAGAACGAAGCCTTCGTCGATGTCATCGAGGACGTGAACCTCCTCATGTCCGCCACCGGCACCGTGCTGCGCGCAGATGTGAACGGCCAGATTGTCATGCGCGCCTATCT
Source organism: Lachnellula suecica (assembly GCA_007825345.1). Lineage (NCBI taxonomy): Eukaryota > Fungi > Ascomycota > Leotiomycetes > Helotiales > Lachnaceae > Lachnellula > Lachnellula suecica. The sequence continues at coordinate 20,384 of QGMK01000465.1, forward strand.
CTCCGGAACACCAGAATGCAAATTCGGTCTCAATGACCGTCTGCTGCTTGACGGCGATAGTCTCTCTTCTCTTCCGTCTGGGAACCGGATGGGCACCAAAGCTACGAAGGCGGCGGCTGGGAGTGTGACGCTGGAGGATTGCCAGTTCCATCAATGTGTCAAGCTGGGTAAATTTGATACAGACCGTATTATATCGTTCATTCCTCCAGATGGAGAGTTCGAGCTCATGCGCTACCGCGCTACGGAGAACGTTAATCTGCCGTTCAAGGTCCACGCTATTGTGAAGGAGATGGGCACCACGAAGGTGGAATACAGCATTGCGATCCGAGCAAACTACGGCAGCAAGCTCTTTGCTACGAATGTCGTTGTGCGGGTTCCTACTCCACTGAACACAGCTCGAATTACGGAACGGTGTACACAAGGGAAAGCCAAGTACGAGCCCAGTGAGAACAACATCGTATGGAAGATCCCGCGCTTTACGGGGCAGAACGAATTCGTGTTGAGCGCCGAAGCAACGTTGACGAGCATGACGAACCAGAAGGCGTGGTCAAGGCCGCCTCTAAGCTTGAACTTCAGTCTGTTGATGTTTACGAGCTCAGGATTGTTAGTGAGATATTTGAAGGTTTTCGAGAAGAGCAATTATTCGAGCGTTAAGTGGGTGCGGTATATGACGAGAGCTGGCTCGTATGAGATACGGTAAGCTTCTTGCAAGTGCTGTTCTGAAGTCGCGGACTAATGTGTTATAGATTTTGATAGATATTTACGACGGCGTCCCGGTATAAGGCATATAGGGCTGGATTTTGCATTGCTGGCGTAGAAGGATTTTCAAGTACATAATGTGCAATAGGCATGTGCTCTACAATCCGGTATGGATCCGAATAAAATTTTGGGCGAGAGTGCAAGACCGGTTGTTTATATCTTTCTTGGAGTCAGGTATTTTCTCCAATATTGGTGCAATTTTAGCTACAGCCACAGAGTTCAGCCCCACGACACTCTTCACGCAAGTTGTTTGTTGAATTCCTTACGTCGGTGCGTATATACCGTGCTTTCGATTATGCACTTCTTGATTTGTTGTATCTAATAGTTCTGCTTACTTTTCTCCAGTGAGAACGACAGTATTCACTGCTTCCACGTCGTCCAATCCGGCAATGAAGCTCTCATCATCGGCCACCTGCTCGAACCTCATCCCTTTCTCATCCTTCGCAACATTCCCAATTAAAGTTAGAGCAAAATACACCATACTACTAACCACACACGTCAAAATCCAGCCAATTTCATAAATCTTCAGCCACGCCCCAGGCAGATCATTTCCAAACAGCGTCGCAAAACCCGGAATCGGCAGCACTACAGCAACAATATACGCCACACAAGACCTCCAATGCACGCCGCCCGTATACCAATACCGTCCATTTGGATCCCCACTATATAGCTCGCCAACCCAAACATTCCCCTTCCTCACCACCAAGTAGTCCGTCAGAGAGATGCCCACAAACGGGCCCAAGAAAATCGAATACCCGCCCAAGAACCGCAAGAAACTAGTAGCAGATGTCAAAATCTTCCACGGGCAAACCGCAATCGCAAACACATAGCTCAAATACATCCCCCTCCGAATATTCAACCACCGTGGGAAATACGTGCTGATGTCCGCGCCCCAGGGGATGACGTTCACGCCGAGATTCGACGCCATGATAGAGAACAGGAAGCCGAGCGACACAACCGCTATACCCGCCCGCGCAGCTGCGGACCAGTAGTGCGTCAGTATGGCAGCACAGAGGTCCCAGGGGTTCCAGATTGCTTTCTCAAGGCCCCAAGCTTCTTTTATAGCACTTGTCGCGAAGATTCCCAAGCTGGCACACAGCGTGTTGCCGATAGGGAGGGCGAGGAGCTGGGAGTATAGGGGCGCGGTGCGTGTTCGAGCGTAGCGCGCGAGATCGGGCTGGTTGACGATATTGGAGGCAGTTTTCCCCATCGTGGAGTTTATACCCGACAGCATCGCCCACGCCAGCGCGCTCCCCCTTAATGTCTCCGCACTGCCAAACGTGCCCGCTGGCTGGCCCTTCCCTTTCAGCATGCAGAACACGAACAGCCCGATGACCACCGGCGGTAACACAACGCTCTTAACCATAAACACAACCTTCACCTTCGTCACCGGCACGGCCAGCAACGGCAGCGTCCCAAAGAAGAAAAGCAGCAATCCTATCAGCTGCTGGGTCGTGATATCGGCACTTGTGTGGATCGGGTTGTGCATGTTCAGGAACGGCTTGCCGATAATGCAGGACAGTAGCACGGAGGTGAAATACCCGCCTTGCATGAGCTGGATACCGTTCCAGACCGTGCCAACCAGCGTGCGCACAAAGACGGGGAAGAGCCCGCCGAGCATGCCCCACGGAATGCGCGAGGCGACTGGGAAGCCAAAGTGGTAGACTGCTGCGCTGCGGGAGTGCATGGCCATTCCTGTTGCGCCGAGGAGGTGGGAGATGAAGACGCAGATGATTGCTGTGTACTCATTTCAGCAAATTGGACCTTTTAACTTGGTGGTTTTGGGAAAAGGGATATGTTTACCTTGCCAGGAATTTAACCCCACGGCAATGAGTGAGCTGCCAACAGTCCACACGCCGGTTGAGAAGCCATAGCTCCACCAGAACGCGGCGTAGGAGCGCCAGCTCCAGGTCCAATCTTGGGGCGGGCTGATATCGAGGTCGCTATTTGTCCAGGAGGAGCGGGCGTTGCCGTGGGCGGATTCTTTGGTTTCTAGGAATTGGATGAGAGAGGCGCGGCTTGAGAAGGCACGTTTGAGGGCTGAGATCTTGGTGGAGAGGGAGGCCATTGCTTATGAATGGAAATCAGAGGGAAGCGAGGGAAGAGCAAGACAATAGAAGGGAATGGCTGTGCTTAAGACATTGTTTGGTGTTATACTTGCCGGCTCGGCCTGCCATCATCTTATTCCTTATCGACCTGGATATTGGCATGAGTGGGATAGATTACCCCCATCATAAGGATGTGGGCCGAGACATTGGGCCTTCTGAGGTGATCTTATATTCCATGGTTCTGCTGAGCAGTCCAGCCAGCACCTAAGCCCTTCAACCCTATGTCAATTCTTCAATTACCTTCCACAAAATTAAGCAATCATACATGAGACAGAGCTTTGGTAGTCAAGTTCCCAAACCTATCGCGACATTAGGATCTTGGACAGTGAATAATCACGTGGCCAGCCTTCTCATAAGTGGGAGAGGTTTGTATAAATGACGGAAATCGGCACGATAGGGTAGTTATCCGATGATAAGCTTGTCCAGATACCAATCTCGGCCGTCTCTAGAGATACATAGGCCTTTAGCATTGATCGCTTCCACCTCGACTTCAACTTGACGCCTTGTACCTAGTCAACACTCAAGCCTTGCAGACGATAAATTGCTCTCTCAACATGGCACCATCCGCTCTTCTTCCCGACCCTGAGCCCGAATATGTAGTTGTGCATGCTGGAAAAGGCACCATCAAACGGCAGATTTTGAGGGGCGATCAGAAGAAGTCTACTTTTGAAACTATCCCACATGTCGACTTTACAAATATGAATTCTGGCTCTCTGGAAGAGCGCAAAGCGGTAGCTGAGGAAGTTAGAACTGCTTTTGTAGATTCTGGGTTCCTGTATGCTGTCAATCATGGGATTGATGAGGGGTTGCAAGAGGAGCTGTACGATGCTGTCAAGGAGTTCTTTGATTTGCCGTTAGAGGAAAAGATGAAGGTGCGTCAGACTAGGAACTTGAAGGCGTCGGTTGACTGATGTTGGTGAGATAGGTACATATAAACAAATCAGGGAGTATCAAAGGATATGAAGCTTTGCTAGAGACTAAACTAGACGCCAGTACCAGAGGAGGTGAACATCCCAACTTATCATTTGATTGATATACTGACAGCCAAACTAGATCTCAAAGAAGCATTCAACACAGGCCACGACCCCAACGACCCAGAGCAAAAC
>QGMK01000466.1:0-24326 GCA_007825345.1 Lachnellula suecica
AGATACATTCACTTATTTTGGATATAAAAAATTGTTTAGTGAAGTCCCTTTCTTTGTGAACTGCACTTGACAAGGCCTAAGAGTTCTTGAGGTTGGTTTTGGTTTCCCTCACTCCATTTTGTGTGTTTTTACTGTCATAGCGAAAATTTGATGTTGCCAGTTCGCACGGTGAATACAACTTTCGACGCGTCTCGCATATTGCTATCTCGGATGTCACTCCGTTCCAACACACCTTTTCTACGTCCACGAAAGCCTTCCGATCTCGACGAGAAACTTGATACTGTACCAACATCGTAACTGTCTGCTCTAGAGAAGCAGGTTCCAATCTTCCGGTATGTGTTAGCTTCATCTTTGAAGTTGAAGCTACTTGTTGCTGACCTCGCATCTTTCGAACAGTCCTTGTTTTGCGGGGTTGGAGTTTGTCGCGTTCACATCTCCTCTGCCACATTAAATACCAAGACCAACATCATCTTCAAAGTCCACCGGCCGCAGAGCAAGATGTACAAAAGCGTCGCGAGGTACGGCTCCTCCTAACCATGAAAACCCATAAGCACAAAGCTGACAAAACCTCTCAAAAGACCCAGGTTCACTCCTGCTTCCATGTCCGCCAGCGGAGGACCAAAAAGATACAAAGCCGTCAATGTCGTGATGTTTCATTGGGAAGAGGATGACTTGGATCTGCATTTGGAAGTGCAATCTCTCGCCGCCGTGTTCGAAAACAACTACCAGTTCGCAAGCGTTGAGACACACATCATCCCGTCCATCAATCCTTACAAATTCGTTGAGGGCAGGTTGGATGACTTCAAGAGGGGCAACTCGGACAGGGAGAATTTGCTCATTGTTTACTACTCTGGTCATGGAGGTCTTGACAATGGGAAGCTGGTGTGGTCTCCTTACTCGTGAGATCCTCCCTTGTTATGAAAAGATCGAATGTACTAACCATACAGCGATCAAAAACATACACGTACCCCTATCCCGACTGTCGAATGGTGGGCTTTACAAGTCGGCCTCGAACGCGCTGAATCGGATGTCCTCATCCTACTCGACACCTGTTGTTCCGCGACAGCGCTCAAAGGATCCGGACCACGGGAAGGGGGTGTCACGGAACTCATGGCAGCATGCAACTTCAACGCGACAACTCCCGGCACTGGCGACTTCACGTTCACGAAGGTTCTCATTGCCGAGCTTTTAGACTTCGCTGAAAGTGGCCGACGGTTCTCAGTAGCAGACTTGTACAATAACGTTTTCGCGCACATCCAATCGAACAGCTCTGGTTCATCAACTACGCTGAAGGCATCGCCAATACATCTTCGATTGAATGGAGGCAACAAGATTGGCATTTCGTTGAGAGCTTTCCAAACCGATTCCGATGATGCTGGCGCGCAGATACACAACTACAAGAAGCGGGTCAAGAGAGAACGTCTTCGTCGGCTCAAGGCGAATGTCTCAGAAGAAGTGAGAGATGATAAATGGGACGATGCTCGGTTTCAACTCACGGAAATAATCAAAAACGAGGTGCGGGATGATCTGAAAGAGGAGCTCAAGGATGAGACCAGGCGTGAAGTTGAGCAGGAGATCAGGCTCAAAATCACACAGGAGATCAGACACGAGATGTACTATGCTACCAGAGCCGAGGTCAAAGCCGAGATGAGAGCAGAGCTCCTTTCATCAAGACTTTTCACGATGAATATCTGAACGCTTATCGGCATACTGCATCAAGTCCTTTCGCATTGGAATAAGTAAGAAGCAGCCTGACCCACCTTTCCAGAGAATAAGCTTTGCTGATACTCATCAGCAGGTTTTTGAAGCGAAAAGCAGCCACTTTGATGGCCGGAAGCGTTTTGTACAAGTGAGCTGGGATCTTATCAAGGGAGGGGAGATTAGTGTTTTCATTCTGTTTCTCTCCGTTGCGAGAACCTTTCATGTGGTCGCGGCTGTTTCTAGACCTTGTCTCCTCATGCCAGCCTGTCTGTAGAAGCAGATTAAAAATCCGTCAAAGATCGGCAACTCTTCATTGTCAAGTAGATACAACTTCCCCTCCAAATGAAAAACACTCCTGAGAGCCAACAAGCAACCAGTGCCGAGCAACTCATTCTCAGGGGCACGCACCCTAAAAACCTCATGGAACGAGCAAGGACAGGGTCTCAATTTCTGTATCTTATTGCATGACATGCAAGAGCTCTTCAAACGCATTTACAAGCTCGCTTGTTACATCATTTCGGGCATGCATTCGAGTTATGTAGTCGCCAGTGCTGAACGACTTATTGTATCCCGATTTAAAGAGATCTGCTGCTGCTGTTAGAACTCTCAAAGTTGCGATATCAGCATAGCCCGCTGCTACTTGGAGGAAATGAGGTCCTTTGACGTGTAGATATGCGCCATGTAGGACCCAGCGATCAACCAGAAGCTGAAGTACCTCATGGCTATTGAACTTAATAGCTGCGATGAAGGGTGACTCCCCTAGTATCGAGGAAGCGTTGATATCAGCGCCATAATCCAAGAGCAAAGTGGCGAAACCTAGATTATTCGCTCTCGAAACTTGTAAGAGTGCGGTCCAGCCATCAACGCTCGTAGCCTCGGTATTGGCGCCAAAATCAAGAAGGAACTTCAACACTTTCGGATCTTTTGCGTTTCGAGAGGCAACATGAAGTGGACTGCTTGTTTTCGTGCCTTTAGGTAAAGCAGGGTCGGGATTTGCACCCGCCTCGAGCAGCAATCGGACGCAGCTGGCATGGTTTTTGTTTGCTGCGGGGGTGAGAGGAGTTGATAGGTAGTTGTCTACCCTGTGAAGATCAGAGCCGTACTTGAGAAGCAAAGCAACGCATTGTACATCTCCTCGAGCTGCAGCCCAATGTAGCGGAATGCGCCCCAGATTGTCAATATGATGTACATCTGCCGGGTTGAGACGGAGCTCTTCCTCCAGACCGTGGGGTGACATGCCGCATACAACTTTGTGCAGGTTGCTGAAGTTTTGCTCTTCAACCCAATCGCATCCCTCCGTGAGACAGCGAAGGTTTTCAACGTCTTCTTTTGGAAGGCCGCCTTGAAGTACTACGTCGCATGCTTTGCTTCGTGCGCTATTATCGGTTTTGAGGAAGGGTCTAAATTGCTCATTCAGCTTATATACCCAGAAGCAGGAGTACTATTCTGACCGATAATCAACGTCAGCGCCTTGCTGTACCAAAAATCTGACTGTTTTGTACTGTCTTGCAAATACAGCCCACTGAAATATTTAGCCGAATATACGTTTATATGCTTGTTATAAATACATACCCGTGCAATAGTATAACCGCGGGTGCTGCTGACGTCCCAAGGCGAGGCTAGGCCTTTTTTGAAAAGATCTTTTAGGCCGTCGATGTTGCCATTCATGGCGAAATCCACACAACGAGCATTATCTGCAACTCTTCGCATGGTCGTTAAATTGAACTGAGGTCCCATATTCGAGTGATAACTTAGTTGGAGTCGCACGATCTGAGACCAACAGAAGCCGAGAGGAAACCAATATTCCATACTGACAGCCGTGTTTTGGTCTTGTTCGCACTCGGATTTATCACATTTTGGGCCTAAAACGGGCAGACCAACATATCCAATGAAAAGCTGCCCTAGGACGCGGTCTACAAAAGTCGGTGTCCTAGATCTGTGGGGAACGTGGCATATGCAGGAACAAGTCTTTCCGCAGGAGGAGGTGAGTCGAGAAACATGGATACCGACACCCTTGGAGTATGCAGGCTGTTGTGATTGAGTGTCATGGCTTCCGAGAGATTCTCTATTTCGACAAGATACTTGGTTAGAAGGACCTATTTTAGTTTCCTGGTCGGAACGAGGCTGCTCGGCTTGCGATCTGATCATTTCATCGACTTTGCTGATCCGCTCATTAAGTACTTCGGTCATCCGTTCCTCCATTACCTGATGATGAACAGCCAAAGAACTTGCCATAGAAGTTAAAAAGGAGTCGCGCAAGTTATTCTGGCTTTCTGGAAAGTTAGAAGTAACGGTTGATAGTGTTTGGAGATGGAGCCTTATATGACCTATGTCTTTCCTTTAAAACATGACTTAAAGTTAATATATACTCAGTTAGCAGAGAGTACTGTACTTACGAATTGGTGGCACCCAATATAATATTAAGATTGGATTTTATAGTCCTGATATCCTCTTGCAAAACTTCAAGTCTGGGCTGCTGCTTCGTCCAGCCATGTGCGCGATATAACGGAATCTTCTTAGATCTAGTGCGAGCAGAAAAGGCACCAAACTCTTCAACAATAGTCTTGAGCTCAACGAGTTTAGAATCAGCCTCCTTCAACAGCGGCAGGATGTTGGTATCCCCATTATCTGGTAAGGGCAAATTTGCACGTTCTGAAATGACCTCGGCAAGCTGCCGTAAGACGACTTCGAGATCTACGACCTCGTTGTTTATTGCATGAAGCCGAGCAGGTAAAGTTTTGTAGATTGAGCGTAAATTTGCCAAAGCCTTGCATGTCTGAGCAGCGAGGGTCGCGATTGCGACTGAGCTGGCGATCACCGAAAGCGGGTCCATATCCACGAAATGGCTAATGAGTCAAAATATACGAAATTAAAAGGGGAGCAATACTAGGAAATAGAGAGTATTGATGTAGTATATCTGAAAGGACTATTGAGCTATGATAGCGCTGAAGAGGCTCGGAAGTGGAGCCTAAAATGTAGGGTCCTAATCCGAACCAATGAGATTCTGTGGTCTATTAGGTGGCCCCGAATGAGGTTTAGCGGGGATGCGAAACCTCAACAACATCTGCTCGACGCAATCTCTATCAAACCCATCAGCCTTCACGAAAACTGCTTTACGGATGAGAGGGTCTGCATGGATATTCTTCTCATTGATTTAAACTATCTAGGTACTAAACTTCAAATGAAGATAATATTCTACTCCGAAAATGTTGTCCCCAAATGAGGAGTATATGTTTATCAAATGACAATATTAACCTGATAGAAGCTAAAATGAGATTCAAAGTCACGTCGCAGCTCAAATGAGCGTTCAGAAACCTCTGCCGCCACCTCGATTTCCACGTCGATGCCTCCCGCTACGACCTTGGCCGCGGCCCTGACCTGAGTACTCAGAGCCCTGAAATTGGAAATTGAACCCACCGTCGCGGGTAGAGTTCTCCGCGGGATGGGTTGACTCTGGAGCTGGAACTGTTGAGTCGACATTTTGATATTGGGCCCGAGGTCGAAGTGTCAGGCTGATGTCAGCAGGAGCCGTGTTGATGCCCGTGGCCCCTGATGACTGCGGATCAGCTCGCCGGTGAACTTGATGGGGGTTGCGCGGGCCTGTTGGGGGTGGGCGGGTAGGTCGGGCCATTGACAAAGGCTGTGGTGTTTCCTGAGATACGATGCCGTCCCAAACATCGAGAGGAGTGGGATTCAAGCCCCGGGCGAGAGCCTGAAACTCTGCCCGCATATCTTCTCGAAGTTCGTCTCGGAGTCCATCTCTCATGCGGGCGATTTGGTCGTCCCCGGACTGGGCGCCCGGTCTGATTTGTGGTCTACCTGAGTTGCGAGAGGCTTGTGATCGTGCCTGAGATGAGTCGCTGGCGGTGGAAGCATCTGCCTTGCCAGGATGAGAAACTGCCAAGTGTTCTATCTTGCGCGCAGGGTTGTCGTAGAATGGTATGCTTGTTCCATTCTGCCTCGCCTTTTCCTTTGCAGCTGCTATGACATTGGGGGCTAAGAGTGGTGCATAATCAAGCTGTGCGAACTCGGGGCGGCGCGCGAGAGCTTCCTGAGGTGTGAGAGGTCTTCCCTTTGTCAAATCGACACCTCTGAGTGTCGAGAAGTCGATCTTTGCTCGAGTGCGAACTGGGCAGAGGCCGATCCGCATCTTCCAACCGAACTGGACCAGGATCTTCTCCTTTGCTTCCCTGTTGAGATTGCGAAGTCTCGGGCATTCGTCGAGGAAATGATTATTCTCGTCACAGAGGTCGCAACCGTTCAAGTAACCCTGATCATTTGGATATCGGCACATCCGACATAGATGCCCATCAATCCCTCCGCAATTGCCACATGGACCACCAGCCCTATGAGGGAGAGGGCCGGTGTTGACGTTCTTGGTGGAAGTAGCTGCGGGTCTCTTTGAAGGACGACCTGAGTAGCCACCACCATCATGTTGGCGCTTTCGGGAGTTTGAAGGTGCGCCCATGTGATCGGAGGGTCGAGATAATACCTGAGGGGCTTGGTAAACCTGATGAGGAGGAGGTCCAGGCGGAGGTCCCGGTGGGGGAGGTGGGATCATTGCAGCAGGACCGCGAGCTCGGTACCGATCTCCAGCAGAGAGAATTTTTTGAGCACGAGCTCGCATAGCCTCTCGACTTGGCGCCTGATTAAGTGATGGAGCTTATAGAAGGTCAGTCCGCATTCCCCTTTGCGAGGCGTTGGAGATGCTTACCTTGGCTGCGCTGGTCCCCATGGGAGCCATTCGCCCGTCCATCGCGAGTTTCCTGAGAGTGATGGTCATTTGGCCTATGGTTCATTGATCTCAATGTCACTGAACTGTGGCATTTGCGCGGATGTGAATTTTCTTGTCGTGATGTTGAAAATTTTGCGCGCTGCGATATTTGGAGCTCTCTTTGATAGATCGGTCAACACACGTGACTGCTATTCAATAGCACTTTGGATCCACAAAATCTGTAGGTGAATGCCGAGTATCATGATGGGAAATTGTTGCTTTGTTACTGCCATTCTAGGCTCATTCTTTGGGGTTAGCAGCGATACCCATCGTAAGTTTTTGAGTTGTCCTTTATGAGAAATCATAATTTCTCAGTCCTAGTCCTAAAACTTTGCCCGAACTCTTGCTCTATTTACATGCCACATATGTTACGCTGCTTCCCTTGTGTTTATAACTTCCCCTTTATCGTCGTGTCCTGACAGCAAGATTCCTTCGTCTCCACAAGCTTCGAGGCTAGATTCTTATTCGAAGGAACATCAATCGACGGATTCGCTGAGAAGAAATCCGCTGGCTTGATATGAAGTTGGTGGATCTCCACAGGCCTGTCAAGAATTAGCAACTACTCCTTCATCCAGAACAAGTTTTGACTCACATAACAGGCCAATCTTCCACTCGAGGGTTATGCGTCAATCCAAAGACGTTCCACACCACCAAATCCGTATCCTCAACCGCATCACCCCTCTTCGCCGCATCCGCAACCCCGCCAACCTCATCCCGGCTCTGCATCGTGTAGTTCCCGGCAGCATACAGCTCGCCATCTCTGTACTTTGTAACCCACACGTGATGGTTGGTGAACTGTGCTCTCCGAGCTTGAATGCTACCCGGCTGGGCGAGAAGCTTCTGGGTAGGAGCAGGTGTGAATTTATATCCAACGGGCTTGCCGCTGATCGGATTCCGCTTGTTCTTGTTGACTATTTTGACGACGCGGTTGTGTTGAGGGGCGGCGTCTAAACCTTGGGAGGTCGTGATAGGTGTTTGCTGGATCGAGTAGAAGTTGCCGGCTGGGTTGTGTTCGGGCGAGAATGGGACGGGATGTGATTCCTCTATCAATACTGTATTCTCGGACCCGTCGATAGCGGGATCCATCCGAACAGCGAAGATATGCTGGTGGTTCTGCGCGAGGGCACCGGGAGACACGACGTTGCCGTAAACAGAGGTCTTTCCAGGGTCAATGTTGACCACTGAGACGATGCCGGTGGCACGGGTCTCGACCATCATGCCACCAGATTGGTCGAATTTGTAAGCAAAGATGTATTCGTAATTGGCGAGAGTGATAATGAATTGAACAACGAGCTCCCGGTTTCGAGTGACCACTGCTCGTCCTGTGCGCCAGTTGGTATGCTTCCAGCCAATGCCATTGTCTTCCTCGTGAAGACAGACGACGTTCGGACTTACGGTTACAGTACCATCCGCGGTAGTGTTGGTTGCATTGAAGTACTAATATGGGTTAGTATTGGACAGTATCTTGAAGGTGTCAACTTACCTTGATGTGACCAAGGCAATCACACCCAAGTTCCAGGTTATTAGCACAAGTGCCCGCACCACCATCACCAAAATCAAAAGCTTGCTTCCGCTGAAACGGTGCACGAGCATCCGCATAAGGAACGGTCTGTCAACAAATTAGCTGCGTCTCTTGGAAAACATTGGATTTCTCACCATCTCACTGATGCTCAACCGGTACATCACACTCCGTCCATCATACCGCACATCGTGAATCGTCGCACCTTCCCTATGGTTAAACCCAACCCTAAATCTCCACTTCTGCCACTCGACCAAACTCTCATCTGTGACTGTGAAGCTCGGTCCCTCTGGTTGCGAGACATTCAGCGGCTTCAGATCCTGCCTCGTCCCGTTCGCCAGCAACTCAGGGACATACTCAGCTCCCTTACAATGCTCCAGAATATTCGCCGAATGCGTTCCTTTTGCAAGACCGTCTTCCTTCCCACCGGTAGCTAGACGGTCGATCCGGACGATCTCTCGGGTCCTGGCATCCATGACGGGAATGAGGGGCAGAGGATAGGCATAGAAATTTGAGTCTGGGTTTCCATTGCGCGTGTCTTGGGCGAAACATAGACCTTGGAAGTACCGTGCGCTATCTTCATCTTCATCTGGTCCTCCGTAAGGCCAGGGCTCCACTACGATCTCAAATCCTTCGGGGAGGTTGAACTCTGCAATGGTTTCTTTGAAGAGAGGGGACGCCCATACGGCCGACACAAGGTGATCAAACTCGCCTCTATGAATTGTTAGAACACAGTTGATGATTGGGAACGGAATACGCACAAGGTCAAAGGCGCATGATGGGCCGGATCAATTAGCTCTTGGCCAACCAGCTTTCCAGTACTGACATCAACGGTGGACTCGTAGAATTTGAAGACCTTATTCTCGCTAACGACATCGTAGGATATACGAGCAAGGCGAGCTGGTCTGGGGAAGCCTGCTGTAAGTGTTCCTGCAGCCTCGGCGTCGAGAAAGGGTTGTAATTGAGCTTTTGGTGGCTCTTCGAGTGAGATTGTCCGGAAGTCGAGGACGGATTTATCGTGTAATTGGAGGATCACATCGCGAGCGACGTGTGCCTCTGTGATGGAAAGTTGTGTAAGAGGATGAGGGAGGGGCTTGGAGATACCCATATCAACGTTCTGAAGGGATGCCATGATTTATGCTTCCAACCAATCATCAATAGGTCTTATTTGAAGATAGATTTTGAGAAAGATCATGAGCGAGCACACCCTTTTATGTTCTTTTGGATTGCACAAGGAAAAAGCCTTGGAGGGAGAATATAAACGAGTCGTATCGTTGGACGGGGCTTTGCCGGGTCGCAAGGTGGGGTTCTACAGGGGTTGATAAGAGCTCAATGAGGAAAGTACAAGAGAGCGAATCAGTATCTTCGCCAAATCACTGGAGCGCAGCATTTCCGCCGGCGGCATCGGCCCCATCAGATACCCGCCAGTTTACCCGCCACCCGGCTTGTCCTGGCGATAACTTCAATCGTATCACACATATCTCTGTTGAACCGACGGGCAACCATGATAATAGAGATAGAAGTGTCAAACTTAGAGATCTGAAGCGGAACTGTTCCGCAAATATAAATAAAAAGTTGTATAGATACATGAGACATCGAGCACAGTTATGACAGAATAATTATCGTGACTATCATCTTTCGAACCGGACGAGCCAGACAAAGTCAAGAGTAGCACGGCCGATAACAGACGGTACTCCAACACCATCAACTTCGTCAAATGTCACGAATGGAGACTTTCTCTGAAACGTCGCCAATACGTAAATCGGCCAAGAAAAGAACTGTTCTGAATCCCTCCTCCTCGGGAGACAGGATCGACATCGAGGAGGGGGAAATTTCCAATGGCCAGGTCGAAGAGCTCAGACGAGAGTTTTCGGTCTGGTCACTTGGCTCACTATGTGTCTGCTTGATGGCAACTTGGGAGGCAGTGACCAGTACTGTTGCTGCTACCCTGACGAGTGGTGGAGCGCCATGTTTATTCTACAACTAGTGAGTTTGGAAACTCTGGCAGTAAGAGCTCAAGCTAGGGACTGAACTTTACAGCATCATCTCCTTCGTAGGGACGATAGCAATTGCCTCCTCGTTGGCCGAAATTGCCTCGATATATCCGACAGCAGGAGGTTAGTGAAGCCCAACGTTGTGTTCCTTGGCTAAAATTTCCCAGGACAATACCACTGAGTCGCTGCGCTAGCACCGAATAAACAAAAGAGAATTGCTTCCTGGTTCACCGGCTGGATTTCTATTGGTGGTCAAGTGGTTCTGACAGCATCTGCGGCCTTTGCGGCCGGTCTGCAGCTGCAGGGGCTGATCACCTTAAACCACCCCGACTCGTACATCCCGCAGAGATGGCACGGAATGCTGTTCTATTGGTTGATCCTCTTATACTCAGCTATTGTGAACATCTGGGGATCGAGGTCCCTACCTCATACGAATATTGCCGCCGGTGGGTTGTGTTCCTAGGTCGAAAAATGGCTTGCTGACACGCACAGGCTTTCTGCATATCGCCGGTTTTGTGGCATTTATGATCGTACTAGGTGTCATGGCACCCAAACATGACGCGCACTACGTCTTCATGGAGGTCAGTAACACGAGCGGCTGGGAGAACGACGGAGTCTCTTGGCTCATTGGGCTTCTAAGCACTGTGTATCCATTCCTTGGGTAGGTTCCTAAACCCCGCGGTTCCTCTAACTGCTAATCCAAGACGCCAGTTATGACGCTGCTGCGCATATGGCAGAAGAAATGCCAGACCCTGCTCGCAATGTACCGATTGCCATGCTAGGCAGCGTAATTGTGAATGGAATCTTGGGATTTGGCTGGACCATCATGATTTTGTTCTCACTGGGCGATCTGGACAGCCTCCTCGCATCCGCGACAGGGTTCCCATTCATGCAGCTGTTCCTTAATGTGACGAAAAGCCAGGCGGGTGCAAGCGTCATATCGTTCGTCATTTCAATGACCGCCCTTTTCGCCAACGCAGCGGGGTTAACTTCGACATCCCGGACGTACTGGGCTTTTGCTAAGGATTCGGCTGCACCATGCTCGAAGTATTTCGCACATGTCGACACCAAACTGAAAATTCCTGTGCGGGCGGTGGTTGTGGTGAGCGTCCTTCAAGCGCTCCTAGGTCTGATTTACCTAGGAAATAGTACCGCGTTCAACGCCATTTTGGCCATGGCTATCCTTGGAATGTATGCATCCTATCTTCTTCCCATTGTATATATGGTACTCCATGGAAGAAAGAAGCTTTCCCAAAACCAATACGGGCCCTTTAGACTCGGTCGCTTCGGGCCACTGATCAACTTGGTTGCTGTAGGTTGGCTTCTTCTGGCGGCTGTGTTCAGTACCTTTCCAAGCGTGCAGCCAGTTACCGCGCAGAATATGAACTACAGTAGCGTGGTCATGGTCGGTTGGCTGGCATTTGGAGTCGTGTACTTCGTCTTCGTAGGGCGGCGAAATTACGTTGTGCCGTATGTTGAGAGGAAAAGTAGACGCGAAAGATCCGCAGGCGGTGGATATATAAAGCCAAGAATTTGAATAACAAAGCACAATTTTGGATGTAAGCGTGGCTGATTATGTTACCTTGTCCACGATCTCACCACCTGGGGTTGAGTGAAGTATACTCATTGCCTTGAAAATTGTGTCCACCGTCTAGAAGATGTCGCAGGTCCACATCCCAAGAATAGAATTGATCCGTCGAGTCTCCAAAGTCCCGCAGAAATGACCAGTCGTTAGCATTCGCGAAGTTTTGTGATTGAAGTGGAGGATATTCAGCTGCGACCGGATTCAGCAGATTTCCTAAGGAACCTGGTCGTGATCCTGGCTGTGACGAAGATTGGCCAATAATCTGAGGCGCAGGCGTCGTTTCTACAGATCTCGGTTCCTGCAAAGCTTGGGGGATGTCGAACACTACCTGATGTTAGCAGAATACCTAGTGCTATGAAAATCGTTGAAGAAGATACTAACTGTCATTGAGGAGCTGCTGACGCGCTCCAGCAATTTGCCAACTCTTTCCCAAGATTGAGAGCCAATCGATGCATTGTTTTAACCGGCGGTGTGTGTCAACGGAGGTGTCTGTTTGAACCTGCTTTGAGTGGTGCAAAAATATGCTCGCTGCAGTAAAAATACTGAAGACCATGTCGCATGGGCCTCCCGGTAGACGTCCCATATACCTTTCTAATATCAAGCATATTCTGTTGGCAGCTTCAAGACATACGTCGTATGGGTTTGTTGTAGGGTCGTCTGATCTCCACCGTGCAGTGAACGGACGATGGACTAGCATAGTGCCTGTCAACATGATCTAATAATATCAGCGAGGGGAATCTAGAAAAGAATGGAGACTTACCACGTAATTAGTAACTGTTGGTGGCGCCGAGGTCAACTCGTCACTCAAATCTAGCCTCAACGGCGACGCATCCATATCTTCCTCCCAGCTCTGAAGCTCAAGCCATAATTGCATTCTCACGTTTTCCCCAGCGTCCTGATTCTCTCGAATGGCTTTTCGAGCAGCAACGCCATAGATCTTCCTGCTAATACGCTCCATTATCCTTGTCAAGCTTATGGTGGTATGCAGAGCAGATATTGTGCGCATTTTAATTGGCCTATTTCGAGTTTGGCCCGTGAGAAATTGTGTCTGCGGAGGCATTAATTCAAACTCATCTGACTCGGACACCGAAGGCCATGGGCAATCAGATTCTTCATATCTCAACAGGATAGGGCGACCCATTTCTGTTGACATCATCTTCTCGAGTATATACAGATTCCACCAGAGGCGAGAGCGCACTTCCTGCTCAACAGGGTCATCAGGCTCATAAGCTCGATGGATCCGAAGCTCAATCGCCATCGTTACTGACAGTCCGATCAAAAGAGCGGCTCGAGAATATTCTGCAACACTATGCTGTTGAAGTGCCAGTATTACCAGAACTTGAATGTTTGTAATCGATGGGACGAAGGCATTCATCGATAGATGCTCACGGTCAGAACGGTTGCCTTCTCCAAGCATAGTAAAAGCTCGCTCGAAGAACTCAGAAGGCTCCGGGCAGCGCCTACTCTCGAAACCAGCACTTTGGGAGTCCGCCGCAGAGGTTTGCGCGTTATCCAAACAAGAAGCGATTGCGAAAATCGCCATGACCAAAGCAGCTGGTATTCCCGGAGATGGATACGTATAATCTGCCGACGTGTATAATGGCTTATATAGTAAAGGCCACGTTGGATGGATACAATCAAAGTAAGTTTGAAAAAGCATTTTCGAAATCTCCGGAGATAGTGAAAACACATTTTGCGGCGGCCGCGGTATTCGATGACCACTGGCCGCATGTTCGTCGTAGGAAACATCTGTAGGGGATCTTTCGGCCGAGCTTCTAGCTACACCGGTAAGATGCCTACTAGGTAATTCATTATCTGCCGTTCTCTTACTTGGTCCCCTTACAAGTATGTCAGTCAACTTTTGCGGAATGGAACGGGATGAACGAACCTCCTCTTGGATACCCCATAGGAGCATAATTCATTCTTCTGCTGGCACGTGCTACATATTGGGTAGTTGCCGTCACACTAAGGAAAGAGTTAGAGCATGTGAAGATACTTGATGGATGGGTGCTCAGCCCAACCTTGATCTTCCTCTGGCTGCACGGCTTGCAAGCCTGCGAAACGCATTTCCAGGTTTAACATTAGACCCAATTAACACATGAGCTGCATCGTGAATCGCAGCAGTGACGTGTAGAGGCCTGGGCTTCTGGGTTTGGTGGGGTGAAGAATGCAGGGTGGTCCCTTGAACTCGGATGTCGTCAAGTTTATCCTCAAAATTTAGCCGGCGATCGCCAGATCACGTGCACCAAGATTGGGGTTGATGGCTCTCCGTCTGCCGGAAAAGTTGCTATTTAGAGTCATGTAGAAGTCTTGCGTAAATGTCTCACAATGTGCGAGACACCAAACTAGAGGCCTAAGCAAGTTTAAGAGCTGTGACAACTTCGGAAGTTTTCCTCCCATACCGAGAGAGGGGTTCCTATTTTTCAGCTTCCTGTGAGGCAATAGCAGATAATTAGATGGAAACGAGAATGCATTATGCTTTCTATTCTAAGTAGCTGCAGTTCCTATCTCTTCGACCAGGCAAATTGAACTACGATACTGCGAGAAGGACAGTTTAAAGAAGGTTCGATTCGAATGACATAACCCAGGAACATTGCCATACGACCCCACTTCGAGATGATCCAGAGACACAACAGTCACGGTCCGTTTAAAGTATTAGCGCTGTCATCAGACCGTGGAAGACGTGGTTGAGTCAGAGGGCTGTCGGGGTTAGCCTGCCGGTAGGTAGAACTTCGCACCGATGTCGAGGTTCAGACTTACAGCCATCCTTCTTGCCATTGTTCATGGCCTGAGTGTTGGAGAAATGCTCTCCGGCATTAACGTTGGCTCCGGATCTGGACCCTTGAGCCTGCGGGCTGGCGTGATTCCGAGCGTGATTCTGAGCGTGATTCTCAGCGTGGTTCTGAGCGTGGTTGCTGGCGAGGCTTTGAGCATCATTCTGGGTAATGGCATGGTCATTGAAGCTGTTCTGGGCGTTGCTAAGACAATTCTTAGCGATCGTCATGTTGATGAGATCAATGCTACCTACTCCGCTTGTTGAACCTTCTCCGAGGCTTCGTTGTTCATACCACGGGATGATATGCAGGTGATGGGCTCCTCGCCGTCTGCAGTGGGATGAGTTGCAGCACTATGGTGATCGTTAGTCACATGTCACGTTGAAGATGCGAGAAAGCTTCCCTTTTTCCAACCCAGCCAGTGATACATTCACGGTCACTGTGCATGTTGTTTTCGTAGGCCCTCTCATGGACTTGATTGGAGTGAAGGTTCATACCCGCAGCGTTCATCTTGGTATCGGCATTCAGACGCCCGTCAGGCTGAGAGGATCCCATCATACCGTCAACACTCATGCTGGTATCAGGCTTCAGGCCGTTGGCTTTCAAGCCACCAGCTGCCATGCCTTCCTTTCCAGCGGACGACAATACGTGGTCTGAGCCCATACTATCTGCGCCTGGGCCAGGCATCATTGTCTCAGTGTTCTTCACAGGAGCGGCTGAGACGACAGCACTGGCGGCCAAGATTGCGATAATGCGACTGAAATGCATAGTGATAGTAGTTATTGGAGAATCTTTGAATTTTTGAATTTTTGATTGGATTGTTGAAATGAAGTGTGGATGGATGGAAGTGGTGGAATTTTTGAGGTCAGAAAGTAGGTTTATATAGAATTTGTTGAACGGATTTCACAGGTTTCTTCCTGCTCAGAGATCTCGCCCTTCAAAGGCGCGGACAGTTGCATGGCGTGCTTGCAGATGGTCTTGATCTTGACTAACGTAGGGATAGAATATTTCTGGCTCATTTGCATCTTGCGAAGGCCGGAGACGGGCCGTTATCTGCGGATTGCTACACATGTAACGGGCCCGTTCGAGTGAGCCAAGTGAGAGAGATGCACTAGACCGTCTCGAAGACCCTATCCACACATCCGAATCAGCGGAAAGAGATGATGGACAACCCGAACTTCGTGGCGGTGAATCATGAAGTGCAACTCGAGCTATGCCGGCAAGAGAAGTCCCCAAACGGAAAAAGGCATTTGGTGTAGTATTTTATTTCAGGGTACCTTTGCAATATGACGAATACTAACCGGTACCATCATTTTACAGATATGAAAACAACACTTAAAATCCAGATCGCCTCCCCGCTGTCTTCGTTACGCTTGGTAATCAGCGTGACCGGACGAGGAGATAGCCTAGACCTCCGTTGAAAATGATTAAATTTTACAAAATTAGAAGCAGACAGATTAGCGTGAGAATGCTCTTTCAAGTTACTGTCTGCAAACTTGGTTGTTGTTCAAATTCATCCAAGCGGCAGAAGAGAAACGTTGCAAACCGGGTTACAAAGCGGCATTCGCAGAGCAATTCTGTAACTGTACAAAATCTGCAGACTTGAGTTTCAAATGACGCGATGTCAATGCGGGATGGCATAGTGAAATATGGCGCGGAGTTGAGAAAGGTAAGCATAGGGAAGAATCAGTGGGCGGAGCGAAACGTGCCACCACCCTGTCATGCGCGGAGGCGTTGGTTACAGGGGCGCTCGCTAATCTGTAGGCTTGCGCGCCCCTGTAACCTCAGCATGAACCGCTGCAATATAACAGATCCGGTTCCGCCTGGACGCTCTCTGGCCAAGCTAGTGAACGCAAACCTTCAATGACATGTTACCAATCGCGATGATTTTGTCGTCCCAAAACCAACTAGATCCCGTCATGAAGAGCACTCCGCGATGTGCATAGCCGTATGCGGTTCGCACCAATGTAACGCATGGTCTGTACAACGCGCGTGTAACGCCGGCTCGCTATCTTTTTGCTGGCATACGGACGATTACATATCCATTGGTGATCGAGGAAAGAAAGCAAACGCGGAGCTTTCTCCGTATTGCCCCGGGTCGGATCAGAGGGACGTGGGGGGTTGTTGACTATGGCTCACGAGAACAATGTCGACATTGGTAGATTTGCAGAGTACCTTAACTGCAAAGAATACAAATGGCACGCAATTTGAAGAGTTGCACTTGTGGTGCTGATAGATAATCGCCAGTAAGGTTACAAGAAATTGCTCGTAGAATTGGAACTTAAGCTAGAACTCCTGCACTTGGAGCCAGAAACCGGGTAGCCACCATGAACACACGCGTAGAGTCTTTCTGTAATATTATTGGCAACTGTTGAAAATGCGAAACTCTTTGTTCGTGTGACTCTTGTTGCACATCACTGATGGTCGTGACCTTCACATCCCGTGCCAAGGGACTTGGGAACGGTCGAGTAAGAACAGTTGGGAACGGGCACTTGGCATTGGGCTCCCAGTCCCTTGTCAGAGAAGCACAGTAGTGAGATCAGAGCTAGAAATCCACATACATTGTCGCCTAAGAGATTCCAGAGCCTTCCAGTAAGAACACCTAGTTGCAGAAACGCAGTTCTGCCAGCACGTGCGCGCATCGGGATGACCCCGATTTCTATCTCCTCGAGAGAAGGGAAGAAGGTGTCTGCAAAGGTATCATCGGAACGGAGTTTTGGTGTCGGAAACTGATCGTCGAGAAAACTCCGAGTCCTGCCGTGGATGGTTCTGCCTTGGAAAAGAGCCGCTTCTCGGATTCCGAGGGTTTATGGACCCATGGTCCCAGCCAACTTTCAGATATGTAGCTCGAGGGAACTTTTGACTTTGAAGTTCTCTCAATGGAGCAATACTTTGATGTATAAATTTCTAGCTTGGTTTTGAGAGTCTCAATAATAGTATAACAAAACAAGCATAGGACTCGAGAGACAGGGTGAGGTTGAGATTGAAACGCGCTAATTCGGCGCTAGAGACCGCCACATCAATTTCCCTAACCTTTGAACCTGAAACACTTCCCCCTAGACAAAGAGCATGGCTGAACAAACGTTGACATATCTCGCTGGTGATCCGGATGGGAACATTGTCGTCAAAACATCAAAACGTGCTGTTGAGGCTCTTGAGGTCCTCGTCAAAGTCACCCACTCCGGCCTTTGTGGGACGGATGTTCATGACAGAACTTCTGAATGCGGGCTCGGCCACGAAGGCGTTGGTTTGGTCGAGAAGATAGGCTTGAATGTCACATCAGTTAAAGTGGGTGAGAGGGTTGGTTGGGGGTAAGTCGCTTTCTTCTTACATTTCCAAATTACTCTCTAATTTTCGGCCCCAGGTGGCAATTTTCTGTACAGTTCTGTCCGTCGACATACTATCTTCGAATATTGATTTAAATTTAGTCCTGCGGGCATTGCCGCGAATGTATCTCAGGATATCGTCAGTATTGCCCCGAGTCTTGCGGGCAAAAGTATGGAGAGCTTGAGCAAGGTGCTTTTGGAGACTTTGTGGTCAAGCATCAAGATTTCGTATACCATATCCCCGATGAGATTGAGTCCAAGTATGCTGGACCTCTGCAGTGCGCTGGTGTGAGTATTTCATTGCCCTAGAAATTTCATTCTAACTTTCGCTTCAGATCACTGTTTATGAGGCCCTTGATGTAGCTGGTGCGAAGCCATCTGATCGAGTTGGGATTGTCGGTCTCGGTGGATTGGGACATATGGCGGTCCAGTACGCAAAGGCTATGGGTTGTGACCCAGTGGTATTCTCTCGGAGTCCGGCCAAGAAAGAGGATGCTCTGAAACTTGGAGCCAAAGAATTTCATCTGATTCCTTCATCACCCGAGGTGGGGTTGGAAGTAACGGATGGAATCCACGTTCTGTTGCTGTGCGGGGATCGGCTGCCCAACTTTGAACAGTGAGCACTGGGATCTCAGTCTGGTTCGAGGTGCTGACTTGACCTTAGATTCATGCCTGTACTTGCTCGACGGGCAACCATTGTGCCCCTCATCATCCAAGGAGAGCCATTGGTAATTCCGTGAGAAAACTCTAGTTCTTTAATTCAAAGGGGAGCCGCTTATGTCAATTAGATACATGCCGTTCATGCTACCAGGGCATGGAATAATGTATGCCAAGTCCCTTCCCTACTAGATACTCTACTCATGAAAGGCAGTGCAAGCACAGAAGCATCTCGTCGAAACCATATCGACGCACTTACTTTCGCTGCTCGTCATAATATTCGGCCTTGGATTCAAGAGTTCCCAATGACTAGGAATGGATTGGCGGAGGCCCTCGACCTCCTCGAGCAGGGCAGAGTAAAGTATCGGGCAGTCTTGACTGCAGGCTTGAACGAGTAAGCTGTGTTCAATTTTCGTTGATGTTGAATATATACTTCGTTCATCCCAATCACTGTACCTGCTTGAGATCTTAGTTTCTTGCGTCCACCTGAGTGCTTGAAATGTCTAGTGCTTAACAAATAGGCGAGTAAGTACCTCATCTCCTTCCTCCTCTTTCCTATCCAAAGCCTGTTCCTACATCGCTCACCAGCTCAATATTACCCCGCATTGTGCCATTAGCGCTGATTCTTATCAGGCAGCCCCACCTTTCACTGCTGACCTTATCTTGTGCTACGAAGGAGGTAAAATTTGAGACGCTGGTCACGAAATCTACGAAAGAATCACCCACATCAATTATTTTTGCTGAGCCTCCGTATCTGTTTTTATTTACCAAGTTCAGCGAATATGCCGGCGGCCTCTCATTTCACCAGGCCAACAATAAATTCATGGTCAGTATTCCCGAGCATTCGCTCGTTTGCGTATATTGTTGGGGAGACTGCTTCAAAAGCTTCAAGTTTAGCGCGGGTTGCTGACTATCCTACCTAGGCAGGAGATCCTTCCGAAAGAAACCTCCATATCTCCAGCACCATACCAGTTCACATATCCGGCCATTCTCCCCGATGGCTCAGTATTCCACCTTCCAATCCGCCCCCTCAACGACACACCAGATCTCGCCGTAGCATCTCTTCTCATAAGCCATGCCTCCTTCGCCGTAGCTGACAAGCTAGAATCTGAGCTAGCTCATCTCCTTGAGCCTTTCGACGCAGACATCATCATTGGTCTACCAACTCTAGGGTTAGGTCCTGCTTCTAATGTTGCTAAGATACTCGGACAATGTATGCTTATTGCATCTTCACTTCGTACTGCTTCGGTTGTCCTAAGCTGACATAGGTATCAAGCCCGCTACGTCCCTCTCGGTTACTCCCGCAAATTCTGGTATGACGAGAGCTTATCTACGCTCCTATCATCTATCACCTCTCCGTTGGGTGAAAAGAGAGTATATCTCGATCCGAATTTGCTGCCTCTGATCAAGGGAAAGAACGTTGTTATTATTGATGATGCTATTAGCTCAGGTACGGATCCCACTTCTCACCTATTTTCCTCTCCCTCAATCCAAATGGTCTTCTGATACCTTATCATTTTTGCAGGCAAGACCATGAAAGCGGTTTGGGATTTTCTCGAGAGTGATCAGATCGGGTGTGATATTGTAGCATGCGGAGTCCTGATGAAGCAAGGGAAGAAATGGGAGGAAGTCTTAGGGCCCGATCGCAGTGCCAAGCTGGTGGGTGTATTTGAAAGTCCGCTTCTTCGAGCTGTAGAGGGCGGCTGGTTCTTGCGAGAGTGAATCGGCAACTTGTGGGTATTTCAATCGTGGGGCGTATCAAACAATTCCGCGAAACTTTGGACCTCCTTTCACCTGGCCAGTGCAACAGATAAGAAGTATTTTTCATTTCCAGGCTTCTAATAGCTCACTTTCTATGACTCGAAATTCCCAGCTCTTGGAGTAATTGTTTAAGTATAAATTTGTCGACTTTCGTTTTGCTCAAACGATACTTTACATCCCCCCAAGCTGTTACAGACTAGTCCTAACTGTTCAGTCCACGGGTTTGCGTCTCTGCTTTCTATAGTTGAGAAGGCTTGCACTAATCGTGTGCTAACGTAAGTGGCTTGCGTTATTGCAAATTGTTCTGCAGCATGAGCAATTAGCATTCGTCACTCTAGAGAAGTAATGAAGGCGTTGCAACTCGCAACTTTGTCCCACAGGAGAAGGAGTCACATACGGCCCATGCAAACCCTTGGCCCACCCCCAAACGCCAAAAAGCCCCAACCTGGCTTTATGGCTGTTCGCTTCTCCGTATCGATCCACCTGTCTGGATTGAAGTAATCTGCATCCTCGCCAAATATGTCTTTCCTTCTGTGTAGAGCATACGTGGCCCAAATTGCCACTTGACCTTTGGGGACAAAAAGAGGAGATTTTCCATCTGCACCGCCACCCAGAGGAAGAATGGTGTCTTCTAGTGCAATTCTGCCATTTTCTGGCAGTTGTGGGTAAAGACGCATTGCCTCGTTGAAAATGGCCCGTAGGTAGGGCATGTTTTGAAGTTGGGCGTAAGTAGGCACAGATCCTGAGAACCTGTCGACCTCTGCGCGGAGACGAACCCAAACTTCGTGGTGTTTCGATATTTCGAACCAGGCATTAGTTAGCATAGAGGCCGTAGTATCTCGCCCGGCCATCAAGTTGTTGAGTAGCTCGGAGCGAATGCGGAGTTTATCGCTGGTGTTAGACAAAATATGCCGAATAAACACCTGTCGGTTGTCCAATGCAGACTTCCCAGCATCGATGTTCGATATAACTTGGTCGATTCGGATATCCATGGAATCTAAATTGTTAAGATCTTTAGCTTTATAATCTTCCAGACATAGTGAAAAAGCACTATGGGTAACAAACCATGTACAAATCTGACATCTCTCTCATATTGTTTGTCTTTGGAGGCACCGAGTGTCATCATCTTTCCAGCTCCTCCCAACTTACTCATGCAACGGTCAAATGCATCCTCAAATTCATTCCCGAATTCAAACCCTGCACCTGAGCTATCTCCAAGCAAGAAGTCGGTAGCTGCATTCATGGAGAATCGATGAAACAACTTGCGAAGATCGACTATCGATTTGTCGCTTGGTATAGAATTTAACAAGTCTTTCGTGTGGCGCTCCAATGAACCCAGGAGATCCTGATGTGAGCGTTCGAAACTAGGTCGAAGCAGTTTCCTAGACTGCTGCCAGTGCTGCCCATCGTTGGTAAATATCCCTTCGCCGATGAAGGGAACGACGCGATTCCGGCGGTTGGGGGTGATTCCCCAAGATTTGAAGTTGGTCTGATGGATTGTCTGAAGGTTATCAGGCTCGATAGTGAATATCATTCGGCGACTGAGCATATTCAGCTCGCACGTATTCAGACCTAGGTTGTCGAAGTGCTGCTGGGTAAGGCGGAGCCATGTGTGGGTTTTGACATTTGTCGTGCGTTTCAAGAGGAAATCAATACCGAAGAAAGGGTCGAGGTTGCGAGGGCTGTTGATGGGTTTGCATCCGTGTATCTTGATCTTCCGACGGAGCGCAGCGGTGGTAATAAGGAGGTGTACCAGTCGATACGCCAGATATAAGCTGGCAATAAATACGATGAGATACCGTGGCTGCGACATTATGAAATCAGTTGAGACCATGATTCACGCTTTTGTACTGTGTATGTGCTGATGCTGAACGAGCTCATCACAGTCTACTCATTTGAGCTGTTGGTATTGACGTGGCCTGATGGTGAGCTTGAAGCTGTGCCGACCAACAACATAAACCCGGCAAATCGGATTGCTAAAAGTACCCTTGATCGTTCCAACATCGTTTACGGCGTGCGGCGCAAAAGCTTTCTTATTCTCCCGGTTTTGACATATTGGCAACGCATATAGATAGGAGGCTGGCCTCGGTACGTCACACCGCATCCGGCCAATCACAAGTATTCATATCCGGCATATAAACTCATCGAAGACGCGCACGAAGCATACTTCATTTACCAGTCAAGGCCTCTGATCGGTGATAATTCGGGCAGCACAAACGTCCCAAATATGCGTCATGCATGCGAGATTCAGCAGTGGGAACCAACCAAAAGATGTCAGCATATGAAAAAGTTGGACAGCAGTCACAGGCCCTCTCAAAAACGACTAATCGTACCCATTGTTTGAAGACTGCCCTCAGCCAAAGTCGTGGGTATGGGGCTGTTGAGGGGTAATTCTTGAAGCTCTACCCAGGTAAACTGTCTAGGTCATTCATGTAAACATCCCTCGACTTCAGAAACCTAGGATTTTCCTTGTTCTAAACTTATTGTAATTTGTCAGGAATGTCTAGATCATATTCAAGGCTGCCGTGGGCAGATGCTCAACTTCAGCTCCGTGGATATTCAGTTCTACTAATACCAACAAGGAGATTATCCGGAAACCCCTCTGAATACTTATCCGGATGTCCCAAGTCCAACTACCGGTTACTGTTGTGTGTTTAGCTCGCGTAAATCCAAATCCAACAGACACTAGTAAGGAAGTGGGCGATCATTGGTCTGTTTCTGTTGGTCCTCAAAGTTGGGGAGGACCAGAAAAGACCAGCCGCTGAGCCAGAAGCGGGTGCCTGGGACGAACGAGTAGTATCGCTATCTGGGCGGCGTAGCTTGGATTCAATGTTGGAGAAAATGCTCTGCATGCTGTCAGCATTGTGTGTGTCGATAATGAACACTAAAATAATGACTAAATTAGGTATCCTAAAGCTGAGAGGTGTGTGTAGCATTATGCTATGAGTTTCTTTTCATTACTTTCATCTCCGTGTTTACTAGCGGTGTATTGTTCTTTCCTTTGAATCGTTTCCACTAGTAAAGCGCAGTTATTCAGTTATATATGTCGACAGAAAAGCAACCCACATCTCTCGGATATCACATTCACACCATATGGCTTATCACTGCCAATGACCTCAAATCCATTATATTTCCAGAGACGGCGTTTGAGATTTTCAGCGTCTTGTCAAGCACTCTTCTGACTACCAACCCGTCTGCATCTACCTCCGAAGTCCTGCGTCGCCTCGCGCTCGTCCTTCTGTAGAAATAGCTGAACCTTTTGATCTTGGACATCGCCAATTAAGATTTACTTGAGTTTACTATAGAGGACTCCATCAACAAGTCATGGCATCTAATACCATCGAAACGAATCACATCAGCCGACGCCTTTTCTATTATAGAGCGTACTACACCGTCAACTAGGCTCAAAACACATCGCTCGTATTTATCTTTTGCTATTTGTATCAATAAAAGAGCGAGATTTTCCATTTCTACCTGTCCAGTACAGCAGACAAGAAACTTTTTCACCTGCCCAGCCTTCTGGCGGCTTACGTCTAGCGTCTTGAGTTTGCCAGCTCGTCGTCGTGCAATAAGCAGATTTTTTCAGCTTTCATTTCCCTTTCCTGAAGACCGAGTGAAGCAATCTTTCCTCGGCTTCGGCAGTTAAAAAAGAGCAAAAGTTTTCCGAGATAGGAAGTTTTTTTTTCTACAGAGGAGAGGTTGTACTAGGTTGGCCAAGCGAAACCCCGTATCGCCCCCTTTTCCTTCCCATTTCTTGATTTGAATCCTTTCAACTGCACGAACTAACATTTTCACTACCTGCGCTCTTTCAAGCACATATTTCAGTTTCGCCTAGCTTAGCCTAGTGTAGTCCCCAGACTTGGCTGGAAATCTCCAAAAGCTGCTAAACATGCCACTTGCATGATTTTCTTACACCTTTCCTTGCAAATTTTCGAATCGATTACTTTGACCCACTCTTTACTTGAGGGAACTTTAAAGTGTGTAAAGATTACACTATCCAGTCTTCCCAATTATCACTTCCGTTACTTCTAATCTCAACCTTTGGCTGTTCCCAAGCAGCAACAGTTGAAAATCACCTAGGGAACACAAACTAGAGACGAGTTGTTTCTGGTTCCTACTTCTGCGATGCACGGTCACGCAGGCAGCTGAAACACAATACCACAAATCCGACGGTAGAGAGAGCCCCTCACCCAGCAAGCCCAAACCCACCCCACCCCTCAAACTCCACCGAAAAC